>WOGP01000361.1:0-25738 GCA_015342065.1 Leptinotarsa undecemlineata | reverse complement strand
GCATTTTTGGGCGCTAGATTCAAATAGCGCGCGCGCGAGATTCAAACTACTTTTCGAACATATCTTTTCTTTGGTTTTATTCTGGAATAGAATTAAATATTCTTTGAATGTACGAGAGTATTATTTTTGCTGTCGGCGGGCCACCAGTATTCGACTGGCGGGCCGCATGCGGCCCGCGGGCCACGGTCTGTGCATCCATGAATTAGACTGTGATGCACCGTGAAGAGTAATTTCTCGATTGAAATATTATATTATATATGGTCACATATACAAGAGAGAAGGTTGGCGAGAATTGTTGTTCCATTCACTAAATCGATCGTTAGGTAAAACGGTACTCTCTTGACAGTATGCCACGTGGCCACAATAATAATGCCAAAAAGTAGTGAAAGTAGTACTATTTTACCTAAATTTTACCCGACCTCGATGGCTTGTTCCAATCAAAAGTTAAGGGGTAAAACACCATCATTATCGCCTTCTTTTTAGCTGAAGAATTACAGTTGTTTCTCCAGACAACAGTGGAACAACAAGCTCTCTATGACTCACCAGTTCAAATGATTCGGCAAGTAAACATTCATGAACCTTAAGGAACTATAAATAAACTATGTAGACTTGGCAGCATCGGTATCTATTGAACAATTTCACCAAGATCGTCTACTAATGCACAAGCTCCTAATGATCGTATCGTCTTTACTCCGGAGACAGTAAGGCCATTACTGCATGAAGCAAAATTGAAACGGATCAAATTTTAGTAAGTTAAGAAAAGATTAGACGAAAGGAAAGGTAAGAGAAAACATTCAAAAGGAATAAAACAATAATCAGCAGGGATCAGAAGGGAAAGAATGCTATTGTATTGTTTGCTTATCATCATATTCAGAAAGCAGATCCGGAGAAAAAGTGGATTCAATGTACTTTGTCTAAACAGTGGGCTCACGAAGAATGCACAGAAGGTGGTCTTAGCTACGTTTGCCACAATACTCTAAATACTCTGACTAATCCTAAGCCAAATGTTTTATTTAAGTTTATTTTCAATGTTTATTTTATCAAAGAAATGTTTACTTTACTTTATTTTGAATGCTTATTTGATTTAAAAAAGGTTTATTCAGAATGTTGATTTTATTATCAATGTTCCTTCGATTTAGAAAATGTCTTTCATTTAGTTAATTTTCAAAGTTTATTTGTTTATAGAAACTACTCGTTAAAGGCTGAAGAATTCTTTAGAAGTATATTAAAATCTTGATGACTGATTGATGTTGTCATGTGGTGCCATAATTATACGTAAAATTAGTACTAATGACTAAACTAACATGTTTTATTAGTATTCATTGCATTATTTGTATGTGTTTCAACTGACTCCAATCGCTGTTTTAACCGCGCCTAGTATTGGGATTAGGATTGGAATCAAACGTAGAAGTTCTCTCTCATCTCCCTATATTCCCCAGACCTGTCTCCATTCGACTACCGCCTTTTCAAGTACTTCGATAGTACAAGACCAGACAAAATAGGTATTCGTCGACTTCATTGAATCCCGAGAACCTAAAAAACACTGATTCAAATGGCGCTTATTTCGATTGAATTGAATAAGTGTCTACTTAAATATTTCAGTTTAAAGTAGACTCAATAAGAACGGACAAACCTTTTTCATCATTTGGTAGTGTATTATTCTAGTATCTCTGTGATCCTTCTCTTCGACGCAACATACTCCACCCGGAACAAGGACAGTAATGACATTAACGATGTGATGTAGCCTATTTGAAGCAAATGTATGGACACATTAACTCAATTACATCGTTACAAAGGCTGATTTGGGAGCCGCAAAAGGGGGCGGTAGACTTTTCGTAGGAGACACGTCGTAGTTTTGATGTGATATCGCGGTTTGTTAAGCCGCATCTAAGACCCTCCACCGAGTGTGTGCATATTATGGGAGAGCGTAGGAACTTTTTGGACAAGGGGTTAGGATCCAATCTGTTGAGAAGATGAGACAATTGAAATTACGTTGGCAGATGAATGTTTTTATTAACGTTGGCTAAACATTTGTTAAACTCTCATAAAGAAATAACAATTATATTGACCAAGCATATTTAGAGCATATATATTACACAGTAAAATAGAGTCAAAATATATCCTATATAAAACCTCAGTAAAGAGTTCGTTTTTTCCATAGATATATGGTTTCAATGGGATAATTATTTTGAGGACAAACTAACTAATTGCAATTATAATTATTTATGTAAAAATTATTGAGAAGCCTAAATTATTGTTATTGAAGTTAAAAAGACATGACCGACAATTAACGTGGGTATATTATGAAAACAAAAGTTGTCAGATCTGAAAAAATTAGTATTCAAATGAAATACAATCAAATAGTATTTTGTACATACATAAAATGATACTTGAATCAAAATTAAACCAAGTATAGAAAAATGAAAGATTGTCATATGCAAACAATGATGTACAAAACATATCAATTTTATAGAGAAATAAAATTACCGAAGGTTGAGAAATTCATCTATGGTATAAAAATTATGATCTAATGAAAACCTTTTAAGGGTGGTTTTGAAAACTTGAATTCTATCAGTAGTTTTCAATGATTCGGGCAGTTTGTTACAAAGTTTTAGCCCCAAGTAAGAAGGTGAGTTAGCTGTCATACTATATTGATGGGATTTTTGTGAGTATCATTGCACTTTCTTGTATTTATTGTAATGAATCTGAAGCCGGCCCTGATTGGTACCGAAACCGGTAGATGTCTCCAGAATGTTCGTCAGGACTATTCAATTGTACGTTAAAAGACAGGTTATAAAACAGTGAAAATACATTAATTGTGGTGCATATAAATTAGTTGTATTAGTGAAGTATTGTTGAAAATAAATTAGTTAATTCTTCAATTCGTTACATTATATTATTGCAAGATGATGTGCGATCATATTTTGACCTATTGGTGTGTATGAATACACACGTTTCAAAAATGAAAATATTCGGGAAAGTTAGAATTTTTAAATGTTTGTATAAATCTCTGCAGGAGGTTCTCCATTAACGCCTGCTAAAATTCTTTTAAAATTATTTTGGACAATAAATACATTTGGGGCCAATAAAGAGCTTACTCAAAGGCAAATGCCATATCTGATTCTTGATTTTATATGTACATAGTAATAATTTACTAATTGTTCAGTGATTAATATCGGCTTAAGATTTCGTATCAAATACGACACAGAACAGTGTTTCAATATTATTTTATTACAATGACTCTTCCAGTTCAGACAATTATCTAGCGTGAGTTCCAAAAATTCACATTTGTCGGATACAGAAAGTGTGTTTTCATTCTCATTGATTTTAATTTCAAGATTTGAAAAAATTTTTTGCCTGTGATGAAACCGTACTAATGAAGTTTTTTGAGACTTGAAATGAAGTGACTTTGCGGCACACCATGAGACCAAATGATTTGACACTGTTAAAATTTTCTTTCAAAATTGTCTTTGTCTGAAATTAGAAGTGATGTGTCATCTGCATACATAACGCGCGTATTCTCAGCAACCGCGGCCCCAACATCATTACAGTATAATATAAATAATAGCGGTCCCAACACTGATCCTTGAGGATCCTTGAGGTCAAAACTTGAGTATTCGAAATACATTTATAATGACTATTTTCAGATCTATGATTCACCGAAACAAATTAATTTCTGTTTCTGGTGAAAGATTATATCCAGTCAAAGGCATTTCCTCTTATTCCATATGAATATAATGTAATTAATAATATTGTGTGGTCGACGCAGTCGAATGCCCTGCTGAGATCTCAAGTTCATGGTTATGATTCTCCATTTCCGAGAGACAAATAATATCTACTGGTTAATCATTGTAATGAATCTGAAGCCGGTCCTGACCGTTATCTCCAACCCCGCGGGAGGAATGCGATCGACGAACAGCAACGAAAAGAATGGATTAGTAACGAAACCGGTAGATGTCTCCAGAATGTTCGTCACGACTTTAAAAGATCGGATCCTCGCTCAGAGAGGAAGTATGTAGATAGAAAGTGAATTGTGCGTTTAAAGAAAGGTTACAAACAGTGAAGATAAATTAAGCGTTAGTTGTTAAGTGGTGTATATAAATAAGTTGTGTTAGTGAAGTATTGTTAAAAATAAATTTGTTTAACACACTTAATTCTTTAATTCGTTACAATTGGTGATCAGAAGTAGGATTTTTAAAATAAATTAGTGATCGCTTGGTGGACAATCTTTGGATTACGGTGAAATTAACTAAAAAACTTTCGCGTAGAGATTGGTGATTCATTGTGTTTCGCGAAGTGGACAGTACCGAATTACGAAAAGAAACTGATAGACCTTTCTCGCGAAAAATAAGTGTTTCGGATTCGATTAAAATAAGTTGACGTATTCAGTTTTGTGGGAAATAGACAATAAGAAACAAAATGTGTTCGAGGAAAGTACGCCTATTGGACTTGAAAGTCGCCGAATTGAAGCAAGAATTGGAGGAGAGAGAGCTAGATTCTTCCAGTATTCCAAAAGAGACTATGGGATAACTTGATTGAAACAGGAGAAGATCCCGAAACATATTTATTCGAAGTTTCTGTGGGTGATTTGAGTTCAATAATGAGCAAATTCGATGAGAACACCAAATCGCTGAAAGATGAACTTCAACAAAATTCGGCAAGTCTGGAGGAGAAGCTTTCGGAAAATTTGAAGAGTTTGTAAGACAAGCTTTGGAAAATTCAAAGAGTTTGGAAGACAAGCTTCGAGAAAATTTGGTGATTTCAAAAGATGAACTTCAACAAAGTTCGAAGTGCCTGGAGGAGAAGCTTCTAGAAAATGCAGAAGGCTTAAAGAAATAACTTTGTGGTGTGGCGAGTCTACTCGAAGAAAGAATAGAAACCATCGAGACAGAGATAGACAAAGTTAGAGAGGAAATCAAAGGGGAGATCAAAGATGAAATCGGAGCAGAAATTCAGAGAATGAAAGGAAAATTAGGCGATGAAATCAAAGGCGGATTTGAGGCAGAAATCAGCGAGATAAAGGAAACAATTAGCAAGTTGCGAAATCAAATCGTTAATTCTGCCATCCCCACAGAAATGGTTATCGAAAACACAATTCCGGAACTGAAAGAGTTCAAAGCCAGTTCTAAACCAGGAAAGCTCTCCATGATGCCGCCCCAGTTCGACGGAAAAAACCCTTGGGCAAATTACCGCCGACAATTTGAAGCTGCAGGCGGTAGCATTAACACTGGCGTTGCGTGGAGAAGCAACGAATATTTTGCGAACCCTAACGGCCGAAGAACAGGAAGATTATGACCAACTCATAAAGCATCTTGAGCTACGGTATGGCCAGGCACACCTAATAAATTAAGCGTTAGTTGTTAAGTGGTGTATATAAATTAGTTGTGTTAGTGAAGTATTGTTAAAAATAAATTTGTTTAAGACAGTTAATTCTTTAATTCGTTACATTATGTTAATAAAGTTAAAAAAGTAAAATTCATTTTGAACTTGATTTGCTAGTATAGGAACTGCTACTGACCAATATAAGAATAGGAAACCTAAACAGGTACAAAGTTGGTTCAATCAGACAATATTTTCCCCTTTTAGAGCTAATTTGAAATTCAGGAAATTCAAATTGATTCTGGATATATTTCGAAAGTAAAACCAGTTTGGTTTTACTATTTTCCTGACGTTATTTAAGAAACAAAAACACATTCCTATTGCCATTTTTTAGGCTGTGCAAAGCTGTAAAAGGCTGCTTGAAACATATCAGATTCAAATAGAAATATTTTCGAATATTGTAGAGTTTTCCAAAAAAAAACATTCCATAACAGCAATGATGGGAAATTAAATAATAACATTTGAATGAGAGGATAACTATCGCTACTTTTGCACACACACAGCTCTTAGAGCTCTTGAGGATTTTCCTTTAGCGCTTGTGTTGTGTCCTTAAAAAAACTTCCATACATTTCTGAATGGCGAAATAAAAATGTTGTGCTTAAAATAAGGAAGACAAGCATGGGAAAATCGAGAACCGTAAAATCTAACATAGACGGTTAAATTAGGAAAAGTTATCCATTTAGGAGCTTATTTGAATAACGTTTTATATTTACTATTTTTACGATTAGGGTGATATATCAGTGAAATTATTGCCACATGATTAGGCGAAAGCATTGAGACCGATCTAATTATTATAATTTGTATTGAAAAAGTTGCTGATTTAGTGACTACCTGGCTGACAGACCCCTGCATCTTGACCAATATGCGTATAAGTCAGGCATATCAACAAAGAAGACTTTATGTTGTGTCACGGAAAATCAGAATGTGCTTACAATAACAAGTATTTTCAGATGATTTCTTGGAAATTGAGGGCTCATTGGTCCTCAAGATCCACATTCAGGCATTGCGAGGAGACAAGAGTTCGATGATAAAAACTGAAGACGTGCAATAAGAACCATGATAGCAGCAACACTCTTGAATTTACCTGCTTAAATAATGACCTACTGAAAACTCCTTCACAGAGCTACAATGAATCAGAAAAATAATTGGGAAAATAAAAATCCAACCCATTCGGGTTTGAAGGTCGTCCTAGTTTGGAACTGCATCCAAACGTTTCACCAGCACGACTGGCTGGCTTCTTCAGATGTTTATTCCTCTTGATGATTCACCGATGATTGGTGATTTCTATTTCGTAGGTTGTATTTATGTTGACTCAGGTAGTCCGCATCTCTTGTTGATGCGTTGCTATTGTCCAAAGTGTTATTACCTGAAAGTAAGTAAAATTGCACTGCGCTGTTGCCACTTCAGCATCTTTTAGTATGGGATTCCAAATCCAGTTGAGCGTTACCGCCTCCTCTTTTCTGTTGTAGTTTTCCGTATGTTTATGGATTTCTACGGCTTTCTGTACAAGCCGACTGTGGTATCTATGATCGAGGGCAAGTAGTTTCACATCTTCAAACAGTATCATGTGATCTCCTTCACTAAGCATGTGTTTCGCTACTGCCGATTTGTCTATTTGACCAAATCTACAGTTTATCCGATGTTCATTGAGCCTTGTACCCATGGATCTTTAGGTAGTACCAATATAAACTTTTCCGCAGGTGCATGGTATACGATATGCCCCCGCAGTTGATAGGGTATCTCTTTTGTCTTTCGCAGATCTCAGGCTTTGTTGTATTTTCCTGGTGGGTTGAACACTGTTTTTATTTTATGCTTCCCTAAGATTTTTCAGATTCTGTCTGTAACCCTGTGGAAGTATTTAGTTTCATGACCTTGTTGACTCCGTATATTGTGGATCCGTTCTCGTAGAGAGAGGCTCGTTCACTTTTTAAATAGATTCGATACGCCCCAGCTGATCTGAGAGTTCGCTTCAGCTTTAGAAAAGCTGGCATGATATTTGTGTCCCGACAGGTGTATAAGAACGTCAATGTTTCAAAACAGGTTTGTTCTGGTTCTGCGAAATTCAGGTTCTTGGACGTCAGGATCATGCGCAGTTGACATAGAGAGTTCTGGCTTATTGAAGATAATTTCGGACTGATGAATCCTCGTTTCTGGTTTCGACTGCAAAATGATCCTAAACTGTTTTGAACCGTCCCGAATCGTTCTTGCTCTAGAGGCTGAACTATTGAGAACTGCTCCCGTTGCTCATACGCATGTGGAAATTTATTTGGGCTATTTTCTAGGGTGTTTTCTTATTTATTTGATTTAAATAATTGATGATCGAGTATTGAGTGACATTTGAATTGAATTTAAGTATACGCTACATAACAAAATGGACATGATCAATAGTATTTTCTCGTCTTCATCTCTTCATATTTACGATAGGTGGCACAGTGGTCTCCTCAAAATGCGTTCTGGTTTAACCAAGTGTCCGAGACTAATTCGGTTGTTTGAGATTTTTTGCTTGTACGCATCATGTCTTGCGCAGTTTCTAAACAGTTTCGGATGTTAGCACCAGAACAAAGCTAAAGCGTACCGAAAACCGACACATACGGGCGGATATCTGCCTGCACTTTTGAAACACCATCCAAGTCAAGGGCGGGGAATTATCAACACCCTGACGGAACGTGCCCGTAGAATATATGAACCGGGACACCAACAAGAAGAATTGGAGCATTTCCAATTGGTTTTAAGATCGAATGGATACAGTGTAACCGTCATCGGTGAATCATCAAGATTAATGAACGTTTGGATGCAGTTCCAAACTATGACGGCCTTCAAACCCGAATGGAGATGTATCTTTGACTCATACTTCAGAGTTAACGATAAAAACCGTGGATTGTCAAATTTCGGTTCTTTCCGAATATCTCCGGAACCAATATGGATTTCCAAAATTTTAAAATACCATTCATTCAAATAAGGTCCGAGCAAGTTTTTCCTAATTGAACCAACTTTATATGAACTTAGTTTATTTTGGGTTTGGAAAAACTAAACATATCTCACAGTTTATTTCATCAGTTGGTACTTTGATTGTCTAATATAATGAACTAAAATTGAAAATATTAACCGAAAATAACAATTTTCAACAAAAAACTGAAATTACAAAGAAATAACATACAAGCAACAAAAAAAAAAAATTAAATATTAATAAAAGCTGAAAATTAAAAATATTAAAATTATTATAAAAATTCCAAACCAAGTTACGTCACGACATTTCGATTGTTGGTATCCACAATCGTCTTCGGCTGATAACTGGACTTATTCCTCCCAAATCTAACTATTTATAGGTCATTCGAGTGCTTTCACCTCTTCCCTTTCAACGCTTCATTGGTTTCAACGGGAGATGACTGTTTGCGGGAGTGGTCGTTTTTCGCTTGATTAGAGGTTTCCATATGTTACGTATATATACGCTAGTTTGACTAAATGCGTTGTTGGACAACATATACGCGGCTTCTTTGAATTTTCTCTCAAAACAGTGTTCCTTTTTGTGGATGATTTCAGCTTGAGCCCATCACGAAACATTGTTAACCACCTTCAAACAAGTATCTCACAGTTTTTATTCTCTATTTCCTTATATTTTCAAAATATCTTAATTGAATAAAAATTGTGATTTTCTACAATTTCTTTTTTAATACAGTCGATCACTTGGGTTCATGGGTGGAAATCTGTTTAAAATCTGTTTTAAAATCTGTTTTTCCGTTAATCAGCTGCCGCCCCCATACGAACGACAACTCTCAGAAGTTGAGAAACTTGCGAGCTAAGGACTAACGAGGTCTTACCTTTTAACGTGTGATTCCTAACACGGTAAATCATATCACACATATCAAGTATTGAAAACTTCATTATTTGACTATGTATTTTTGCTGTTTTATAATAAACGGTTCACATAAAATTTCCATAATGAAGCGTTTTTGTATGAATTCATCCCGAATTTTTTTATCAAATATCGGTGAAGATGATAAATATCAACTTTTTTTTAAAGATACTTCTAGAGGATTTATCAAATATATTTAACACATGTAGAAACTTGAATAGTCAGTGTTACTATACAATTACACATATGTAACACGTTTCCCTTACGTAAAGTATTGAAGAGGACGACCGTGATTCTCAAAGTTAAATCTCCTTTGGCTTTGCTAAAACGATAATAGGCAGGCCTATACCATAACTAATAGTGTTAGGACTGTGTATAAGCTGAATCTAAGTGGATAGTCCTTTAGTTCATTAGTAAACATACATCTGTTCGATTACTGAGTGGGTAAACAATCAGGGATTGGTTCTAGAGTACACAAATTACAATGAAGAAACCACAGGGGTTTTTGTCAGTGTGTACGGTTAGAACAGGAGATGGTGGAAGTCATTTCTTACAGTATGGCGCTTTTAGGGGGGGTTCATATACGAAATGAGTGAAATGAAAATGATGTTATTACCGGTGGTGCCTTCGAGGCAATTGCAGAACATATAATTGAAATTGCTCGAAAATAAGGAGGTGTCAAACAATTCCTCTCACAAAATTTCTTTCAACGGAAAGTATTTCAACAGAAAAAAATCCGGCGCTCGCTATATGCCATATTTCTCCAGTGGATATTTAGGCAAACCATACTTTTTTGAAAATGTTTTTTAATTTTTTTTCAATTTATTTGTCAAAGGCTGATTTTTTTCTTTTAAACAATTGTTTTTCATTAATCTTGTACGAAAATCACTACGCCATACCATTCCGACGGTCCAAAATACCCGCCATACCCCCTCAAACATGCAATTTTTCAAAATCTGAAAAATTATTGCTATCAGTATGGCAGTTAAATCGTTCATTATATAGTGAGAAAAAATTTATTCTCCATATTTCTAGTGCAGTACAAAAGTGCAGTGAAATATGGTATTAACTGTTTTCAAAACACGAATATTGTAGGCGTAAAATTATTTTTCACAGTATGGCATAAATGAAATCAGACTGTTCCAATATGCTCATGAGTTAAAAAAAATACGCGTGTGACCATAGTATGAAAGACCGTGATACGAAAGCTGCGATGTGAAAATAAAAATAGAAATAAAACTATTTCCTACAGTAGATATGGCATTTTAATTTTCGGAAAGTTCATATGGTGAAGTCCAAAAGTGGTGCCATACCTGGAAAATTGATTTTCAGCGACGTATTTCAGCTCCAACTCAAAAAAATCATTTTCATTATTGTCAAGGAGGGGATGCCTCAGTGAAGGGTCAAACAATTCGATTTTCTTTCATTTTCTCAATTATTTTTTATTAGAAGGAAATTGCTTCACCATAAATTTAAAGAAATATCGAGATAATTCTCTAGTTACTATATTTCCTACTTTTTGTATACAGATACCCTACTTTATCATGGGGGGATCTGTAGTAGAATGACTATCTGGTGATATTCTAGAACAGATCATGGGGGGTCTGTAGTAGTATTATCATCTGGTGATATTGATTGTATTCCCTATATATGGTATTTTGAGATATCCTAGGAAATGGTTGTTGATAAAGTATAATAGAGTAGGATACCTTTATACAAAAAATGGAAAATAACGTAATTGGAGAATTATTTCTTGTTTCAGGTTCATTTTTTTAATTTCTTGTATCAAAATTCAAATTTCTCAAATACATGAATCAAATCTTCATTATCATTTATGATTTACTTCTCAATTGATTTTGAATATGATACGGTACACCCAAAATAATTGAAGCAATATTCGACTTTTCACACACATTCTCATCTACCCAATGTAGTAATCCTTGTTTTTCATAATACTCAAGTATTCCACCATTAGCGTATTTGTACAATAGGTCTTTTTCCCATTTCGTCGTCGTATTCTCATAAAAAATTTGTAAGAAAGTTGTTTTCCATTCTGTTCAAATATTGTGACTATTGGACTTGCGACTGCATCTGTTTTCATACCATTTCAGTACAATATCTTGAAGATTTAAGCGTGAATCATTTTTTTATCAGAGTCAGATTTCCACTTGTTCAAACAGCACAACGATTCATAAGATTTCATCCAAGCATTGGGGTTTTCAATCTCCTGATAAAAACGTACCTAATTTTCATTGGTTCCGGGATTTTGCTGGTAGTTTTACCAATGCAAATTACATTTTGATCACCTCCATTTGGAAATTCCTTTTCATAATTGGTCTGGACCATTTCGAGAGTTTAATTTCTGGTTGACTGCGCCATTTGTAAAGAAATATAGAGATAATTCTCCAGTTACTATATTTCCTACTTTCTGTATACATATATTCATATCTATGTACTCTTCAGCATAATTATTGAAATTGTTAATACATAAAAGAAGAAGGCAATACAAATTATGGGCGAGCTAAGTACTAACGAGGTCTTTTTAATGTGTGATTCCTTACGTGCGATTCCCAATCAATATCACCAGATGGCCATTCTACTACAATAAATGTCCAGAAATAGATAACATTAATTATTTTTCAAATTTCTTAATTCAAATAAATTGATCAATTTTGATCAATTTTTGATTGAACTATATCTGAATGAATCTGACAGAATTTTCAGTTAGCATGTCCATGTAGATCTAAGTATTTTTTGTGGGATTCAAAACCAATCATTGAATGTCCATTTACTTTTTGAGGAGGAAACTGAAGATGTCTTGAGTATGGAGAATATTCGAAGAGTTTACATTTCTTTTCATCTTTCATTGCTATCAAGCTCAACATCATTAGTATAAGGAATGAAATTCCCTCTCTTTCTTCAATTAAAAGAGAAACACCCAAGCTCCTGATGATAAATGAAAATGTGAAGTAGCTTATGCGGCTACAATTAAGACAGTCTCAACCTTTTTCTTTTTCTCACGTTACACATTTTCACAAAACAGATTATCACGACCATTTTTAGCTGAAGAAATTAATGGTGTTTTGTTTTAGAATCAGTCACGCTTTCAGGTTTAATAAAAATCATTAAAGTGTTTGCCTTCCCATTTTTTGGGGTCATCGCTTCTAATTACGAAAATCCAAACAAAAACCTTTTGGGGCAATTAAAAACACCTGTTTTGACGTGAACGCATTTACGGTTTACAAAATATAGTAGATTATTTATCGTTTTTTCTGGGATGGCTATGCCTCAGTTTTTTATAATGTCCTTTTTGGATCTATACAATGTGTCTATATTTGTAATAGTACTTGTTAAGATGTGTATGCATATTAAGAATTTCCATTTCAAATAAAGATTTCATTTCATGTAATATGAGAATTAGGAGTATGAAAAAAGCGAGTTTTTACGATAAGTGCCGTTCGCAACGGATTCAATATCCTCCGGGGCGTAGGGCAATACCGATGTCTCGTCAATACCGTAAGAGTGCCGTAGATGAGAATATAGCACTCATAGGCCGCGTTATGTCGATGGACATGCTGATAGCAAGTGCATTAGGGTCTCGGACTCCTCGAGGCAAGCCCTGCACCTCTATACCTCTATACTCATCACGCTACGTTATTATTATTATAGTATAGCTCTTTCAAATTGTTGTGATGAGGCACATATAAGTTGAGTTTCATTAGTTCGGACTTCCATCGTCTATTATGACATAATATGATTTGAAATCCCTAAAAGAACAAATAAAATTAACAATTAAAATGAATAGCTGAAAATAAAAATTATATTATGTTGAAAATTACAATAAAAGTGAAATTACAATAAAATAATAATGAACAAAAAATGTAAAATTGAACAATTAAAATAAAAAAAAAATTAAACCAAGTTAATTATACCAAGTTACTTATAATTGTTATTTCCAGTTATTTATTTCAATTTCTTATTTTGTTTATTCTTCTAGGGATTTCAATTAATGAAATTCACGATGGAACATTGTCAACCACTTATAAACAAAAGCTGTTTACCTCCGAAATAACTTTTTCTACCATTGGTATCCCTGTTTACCACAGGTACCAATGTCTATTATCCCCTTATATAAATAAACCTTGTTACTCGATTTATAGAATTTTTAATGAGTTATTGATGTGAATATAGTGATTTGTTCATTTGTGTTCATTTTGTACAAATAACAAAGTTATTGCTTTTGGAACAGTTATTATAAACAGGTTGGGAAATAATCTCCAAACTCTACGATGGAATGTCACTACAAAGTTTTGGGTATCTCCAGAGATGCAGACGACGCCGAAATAAGATCCGCATATCGAAAACTGGCCCTCAAATGGCATCCCGATAAGAATTTGGACCAAGCCGAATTAGCAAAAATACAATTCCAGATTATAAAGCGAGCTTACGATATTTTGTGTGAAAAACAAAAAAGAGCAGATTACGATAAGAGTCATGAGCAGTTTCAGAGAGATAAAGGAGCAGATTACGATGAGAGCCAAGAGCAGTTTCAGAGAGATAAAGGAGCAGATTACGATGAGAGCCAAGAGCAGTTTCCGAGAGATTTCTACTCAGAGTTCGTAGACACGGGATTCGACGTTTCCCAGTATTTAACCACCACGTGCTTCAAGGGTTATGGTGATGACAAGAATGGATTCTACTGTGTGTATCGCACTTTTTTCGATGGTATTATCAAGGAAGATATGAATTTTATGGAAGGCAAAAATAAGTACCGTGATATACGAGTACCGAGGTTTGGTAACCCTTTCACTGATTACGAAAAAGTTAAGGAGTTTTATGCCTATTGGCTTAACTACTCAACGAAAAACAGCTATGTCTGGGATTTCCATAGAAAGAAGCACAACCAGAAGGTTCAGCATCTTGTGGCTTTCGTGAGGGAAAGAGACGAAAGAGTGCTAGCCCAGAAAAAAATTCGGGAACAGAAATTAGCGAAGAAAAAAAAGAGAGGGGAACTGAGCCACCAAGAAATGTTAAGGAGTGGGCAGAAGTTCATTGATTCCAATTGCACAAGGAAACAGAACAGCAACAGAAAGAAACATTAGATATATTATATTATTGTTCGAGTTATTCATATGCGTTCTTTTTATATCTTTGGAGTTTTAACCCAAGATTTGCCTCAGTTATGCTGATAATAAGTTTTTGATGACCCGATGGGTTTTTCGGAAGAGTAACTGAGATAGTAGATTTTTCAGTATTATACTAATTTATCAATGAACTGTTTCAATAAAAACTTATGAAAAAAAATCTTAATTCTGAATCATTCCTAGCGATTGAACAATCTGGTTCAAGATGATGGAGATATTCGTCCATGAACAAGGTTCAAAACTTCTTCGGACAATGCTTGAACTCGCCGCTCCACAACTCTAACGACGCCATATTGTCCGAGGTGGACTGCCGTGATCCTTCTCATGGCCACATGAGTGTTGGTGAGTTTTCATCCAAGACAAGGGCCAAGTCGCCCACCTTGAGATTGATCGGTTGGACACTCCATCTGGCGGAGGTATTCCTTATGTCATAGCTTTAAAAAATGCTGTTTGAGCTGAGTGTGATACCATAGCCGATTTACAACAGTATACGCCACGTCAACCTGAGAAAATGCCGTCAGTGCTTTGCCTATAAGGAAGTGTAGAGGAGTAAGAGGTAGTAGGTCATTCGGATCTGAAGACATGGGTGAAATTTGAGATTGCCTTTTTATCAATTATGTTGCTTTCTCGAAAGTCAGAAGAGTGTCACGAAGTAACCTAACTAAATGTTGCTTAAACGTCTTGACCGCTGCCTTCCAAATCCAGCAAAAGGGTAGAGATCTGGGCGGTATAAAGTACCAATCGACCCCTGCTTCACTACAGAATTTCTGATGGGCGTAGATTCGAATAAATTGTGTAACTCGGTTGGTTTATTTTTTGCTTCAACGAAGTTAGTGGCGTTGTCAGAATGAAGTTCGTTAGCTTTTCTCCTTAGTGAAAAAAAGCGCTCCAGACTAGCGAGTAAGGCTTCACTAGTAAGGTCACTGACGAGTTCTAAATGGATATCCTTTGTGCCTAAATGAATGTAAGTGAGTTTTTACATAACACCGATAACGATGACGTTTTTTCTTTACGTAGAAAGGGTCGCAGTAATCAACACATATGCGCAAAAAAGGTGGAGCGGATATAACTCAATGATCTCAAAGGATGATCAGGCGAGACGTGGTTTAGCGTGGAAATAAGGAAGGCATTTGCGAATAACGTAACTAATGAGTTCGTGGTGCTCAAGGGACCAGTATACTTGTCGAACAGAGTATAACCGTACTTGAATGCTCAAGCCTGATGTGTTCAGTTCTTATAATTCTTTGCGTGAGGAAATAGTGCGACCAAGTCTACCCCTACTCTCAAAATACCACTGTAATGGATTCAATGGAATCAGTTTACTGGTGCGCGGAATCTGATTATCATTTTTATTGCTTCAACTTTATTTTCATGATAATTGAACCATATTAAATCTGTTTAAAATTTGTTTTTCCGTTAATCAGCTGTCGCCCACATACGGACGACAACTCTCAGAAGTTGAGATACTTGTGCGAACTAAGAACTAACGAGATATTACCTTTTAAGGCGTGATTGCTAACATGGTTGCAGAATCATCTCAGCTCCAATCAGATAAATTCTCTCGAGAAAAATATCGGGCGGACTACCACCGCGGCCAATTCGACAACTAAATTATAATTCATTTATCGGTCCAAAGAGGACCGATGAATCAGATATCACATTCTACAAACTCTAAGAGAGTCTGACCACGTGATACCAGATCAGCAGGATAGCCCTATCAGGCTAGCATGGCGAATTCAGCAAAATTGCAAAAAAATACGTCAATTTGTAGCTGAATAGTTGCAAATTAGTTGCCAAAACAACGATTTTGTTGCTCGTGCCGATCCCTAGAAATCACAGATAATGCTATCGTGATATAGAGGTAGCAAGGTAACTTAATAAATTATATACTTTTCTTTTGATCTTTACGGAAGATTCAGTTGCTAAACCTTGGATATAGCGAAAAATTTTTAAATCTTTTTTTAAAAATCGGTTAAACCGATCGGTTTCAACTATTGTGTTGCTGATACTAAAGTTGTATTTGAGTTTCCTGGTGAGCAACACATTTGAGACACTTTTTATTTTAAGGAAAACCAATTTCAAGATGGCAAGAACGTGGAAAATGAAAAAAAAATTGAAATTGGCCGATCGGTTTTAACTATTTTGTTGCTGATACTCAAGGTGTATTTAAGTTTACTATTGGTGAGCAACAAATTTAGAACATCTTTAATTCCAGAAAAAACCAGTTTGAGAATAACAAGATTATAAAAAAAAATATTTAAATTTTTTTCGCTATATCCAAGGTTTAGCAACTAACTAGTAACTAAATCTTCGGTAAAGATCAAAGGAAAAGTATAAAATTTATTGAGTTACCTTGCTACCTTTATATCACGATAGCATTATTCGCGATTTGTAGGGATCGGTACAAGCAACAAAATCGTTGTTTTGACAACTAATTGCCTACTATTTAGCTACAAATTGATGTTTTTTTCGCATTGCTAGCCTGATAGGGCTCAGCAGAATTGTTGCTATGCGATATGGCGCCAATAGCACGATGAAGTAAGAGTTAGTATTTTCGAAATACGATTTGATATCAATGTTTTCAAACGATAGGCGGGGGTTTTTATCCAATGTAGCACAATGGTTGAATCGGACCAAAGGTATGGACGTAAAGTAACAGGGCGGCACAGAGGTCCAATCTCGGCCGGGGCTTTTTTTTCAATTTTATATTTTTCAGACAGAACAAATGAAAATACAACTTTTTCGTCGCTTGTGTTTTATTCGTATCAAGCTTCGTTATCAAAGTATATCAAGCAACTGCGGCAGTTAAAACGTTTGAAGATTGTGACCAAAGAAGACCACGGCAAAACCAGGAAACCAACCAAAACACTGACGCCAACCGTGAAAGCCTACATTTTTATACAAATTATGATTTCATACAAAGTTTTATCAATATGAATTTGATTGGCGGAACATTGGGTGGTAATATTATTATTAGTGTTCTTCGAGTTTCTGTTTTCTCCTCATGTCATTAAGATAATTTTCAAATACGGTTTCGGATCATTGACAGCAATAAACTGATAAATGAATCAACTCATTGTCGAATGATATAAAAAACAATATATTCTTATCAAATTCATCAATAATAAAATATACAATAGACAAACTTAACAAAATATACTAATTATTCGAATTGCTGTCCTTCTTCTTTTTCTTCTTGACAGGAAGGCCGCTTGAGAACTCTGAGGTAGTTAAGCTCAAAGATTTGATTTTTCTTTTTTGAACTGGCCTCTGAGGTTCTCTATCCCTGAAAAAAAGTCATTTTTAGTACGATTTATTAGTCTACATAAAAACTGACCGAAAATGATAATTAACAAATAGTCTTCGTTCCTAGGTGATTTTAAGATTTTAGAGGTACCTTAAAATTTCAAAATATCACAAAGTGGTGGCTTTTATTTTCAGAAGTCGATCAAAGTTAAGGAGGAAAAAAAAATAAAAAATATTCATTTGGCTAGTTCACTACTTATTGTCTTCTTTTTACGATCCATTAACATAACCAACAAAATATATTAATTTTGTCCAGAGGTGCCCGCAAATTGTAATTTCTTAAAGACTTTTACAGTACATTTCTTTAATGCCCCCCCCTTTTATTTTTTGAACGGGTCAACTCAAAAAATTTAAATTTGGGATAATGAAATTAATGCATGAATACTTAATTTTAAAGAGAAATTGGCAGATGAAACTTTCAAGATGGCGACTGAGCGCCATCACGAAAAAAAATTAAATGGAAAGGAGGTCTTGTGACACATCATTTTGAAGCTCCTGACGAATACTTCACAATGCTAGAATTTGAAGTCAATATCTTCACCTACTACAAAATGGCGGAACATTTAATTATTTCTTGAAAACAAACACATTAATAACAACCCGATAAGGTTTTTTAATTTTTTTTTTGTTTATAAAAACGACAAAAATTGTCAGTACGACAATGAACATCATTGTTCAGTTAGAATATCCTAATTTACTTTTCGGTTCTACTAATAGAGAGGTACCACGTCAACAATCTCCAAAATAGTCAATTCTCGTCCATTGGAAGAAAAAATTGAAGCGATTTTCATTTACGGTGCGACGCATAACGGTCACGAGACCGAAAGGATTTTCAATGAACGTTTTCCGAATCGTCGTATCTGTAGAAAATATTTGAGGGAACTTGTATTCAAATTCACCGGTAGTGTACAAAAAACAAAACAAAACAAAAACCCCCCAGATCATCCGTCCATTCCAGAAGACCAGCAAGTGCAAATAATTGGTGAGACGGTAGTAAATCCTGAACAGTTTAATTATTCCGTCGCGAATGTTGGTGAGGTGTCTCCTTCTACTGTGGCACACTACTGAAGATGACCCTGATCGAAGAACAGAATTCTGCGAAATCATGACTAAAACCATTGTAAGGCACCCTACCTATCTCCACAATATTTGTTTCAGTGACAAATGTACATTTTTTTCAAACGGCAATGTTCACAGACAAAATTGCCTTTATTGAAGTGCCACCAATAAGATGGAGTAGCACCACCATATTACTCCAGATAAGTAAGAAACTATTTGGATACTACTTTTCCAGGTCGTTGTATTGGCCTTCAAAGTCCTACAGAATGGCCAGCTTGTTCCCCAGATTTGACACCTTTGGACTTTTTTATGGAGCTATTTGAAGCAAAAGGTGTACGAAACTGAACCTGCTGAAATATTGGATATAATGCAGAGAATAATAAATATTTGTAGAGATATTGACGTTACTGTGTTCGAAAATGTTCAGCGTGAAATATAGGATAGGCTGTTTATATGTCAAGAAGTTCAAGGCAACCATTTCGAGCATTTTTTGAACTGACCTCAAGCTTATTACCTCATATTATGTAGTTAAATGTCAATATATTCAGGCAATTATTAAAAGTTCCGCCATTTCATTATCCCAAATTTCAATTTTTTGAGTTGACCCGATCAAAAAATTAAAGGAGGGGACATTAAAGAAATGCACTGTATTAGTTACTGGCAATTTTGTTTGAAATAATATAGGGTGGTTAAAATAACTCTCCCTGTCTTTGGGAAAGCGAATCATATTTTTATAATCTCTCAAAAATGTAAAACAATTCCTGGAGAATATTGTTATTTCTTAGCACCTATGTGAATAAAGAACGACAGCATCCTGAGCATGGACGTGTGACGTTTGTTAACGTCATTTGTCGTATTTTCTCAATTAGCCAGTTGTTGATTCCACACATGTGTGACGTGTTCCATTTTTGGTAACCAGGTATTGCCCATCTTAACACTTGACTGCACCGCGCTGATGAGGTTAATATCCAGAAACACGGTTTGCCTTTCTTCTCAAGTGTTATGTTCACCTTTTTGATTTAGATTAAACACACTCATTACTACCTGAGAATATTTATATTCTGGACTAGGAGGTCACGCAGGTAGCCATAGTTTCCTAGGTGGTCTTGTTAGATTTTACCTAGAAAACCACAAATGTGCGGTTGGCTCCTGTTGATGACTCCGTGCGTATGTGTAGTTTTCGGTAAACAAGTGTTGCCTAACGGTACACTTGGCTGCACCACGCTGAGAATGCCAATAGCCAGAAACACGTGTCTGCGGTTTGCCTTTCTTTTCGAGTGTTATGTTCACCTTTTTGATTTAGATTAAACACACTCATTCACAATACCTGAAAATGTTTATATTCTGGACTAGGAGGTCACGCAGGTAGCTATAGCTGTCTAGGTGGTCATGTTAGATGTTACCTAGGAAACCACAAATGTGAGGTTGGCTCCTGTTGGTGACTCCGTGCTTATGTGTAGTTTTCGGCAAACAAGTGTTGCCCAACGGTACACTTGACTGCACCGCGCTGAGAAGACCAATAGCCAGAAACACGTGTCCGCGGTTTGCCTTTCATTTAGACCGTTATGTTCACCTTTTTGGTGGTCTTGTTAGATGTTACCTAGGAAACCGCAAATGTGCGGTTGGTCGTGTTGGTGACTCCGTGCTTATGTGTAGTTTTCGGCAAACAAGTGTGGCCCAACGGTACACTTGGCTGCACCGCGCTGAGAAGACCAATAGCCAGAAACACGTGTCCGCGGTTTGCCTTTATTTTAGAGTGTTATTTGGTTAAGATTAAACACACTCATTAATACCTGAAAATGTTTATATTCTGGACAAGGAGGTCACGCAGGTAGCTATAGCTGTCTAGGTGGTCATGTTAGATGTTACCTGGGAAATCATAAATGTGCGGTTGGTGACTCCGTGTAGTTTTCGGCAAACAAGTGTTGCCCAACGGTACACTTGGCTGCACCGCGCAGAGAAGGCCTATAGCCAGAAACACGTCACAACGGTTTGCCTTTTTTTTTGAGTCCGCCAGAGTTCCCACTTTCAATCGAATCAGATATCATTGACAGGATTCCTACACAATATACTAAATGAAAGAGGTAAAATTTCACTTACATGGAACACTGCCATTCTCACTTGTAGACATCCGTGGGAAGATTCCCACAGATAATTAGAGAGCCAAAGACTTTCTTTCCCAAAAATTAATCTCGCCTAAAAATATAATCCATTCTATTTAAATAAGATTCCTTTGGCTGGGTTTAATCAAATAAGAGAACGAATGTCATTACGCACTGTTTGATGACCTAAGTATATTGAACTCATTCCGTGAAAAGTTGTAATTTAATGAATGAAATGAATGATTTCTACTATAATGTTATCCATATTTGGTACCGAAAAACTGATAAGGTAAGTGTCTTACGGCGAAACATCGAAAGTCTATCAGTGAGGACGACAGTGTTTCATGTAAGTAGAATTTTACCTTTCATTTAGTATTGGGTAGAAATCCTGTGAATGATATCTGATGCTATTCCACAACGAATGTTTGGAATACAAACTGAGTAGAGAAGAGTGTTTTTTGTATAATTCAGTGTTCATCTAAAAGTATTTGTTTCGAAAGTATGTTTGTTTCCTGTAATTCAACGTTTATGAAAGTAGATGTTCGAAATGCTTTTTCTTCCAGTTTGCGCCTGAAAGTTACTTCTTCGCATGATCTACTCATTTTTTTGAACTTTATTGCTTGCTTCCTTTCTTTGGAAGATTCCCATATTTCTTTGTATCAAGATGAAGAAGTAAGTAGAAAGCCAAAAAGTATATTTTTCGATTATCTTATAAATATTTCTTTGAGTTAATGTCATGATTTGGGAGGATTGTAGTTTCGTATACTTTATATTCAGATAACATTATTTTGTAAATTTGATTAAGTTCCAGGTTCTCAGATTTGTGGCCGTCAACCCCGTCATTTTTGCAACACATCAGATAATCTCACCAGCAAAGCGAACCTCCTATGAATATTTTTAAAACAGTAGCCAGATACGCGTAATAGTTGTTCTTCCCACAGCGTTGCGGCACATTTCATGTGCCCACTTTAGCCGGTAATGGCGGGGCTTTTCTACTATGCATACCAGAGCAATCATTGTATGACTACGATAATTAATGAATCTGAGTGATTAATAGCTGGTTCCATTCTATACCGAAAAAAAAACTGGCTGCTTCATTAGATTTATCACTTTTTTTCATTTTAATACTTTATTAAGTTCATATCCAATTTAAATCTGGAAACAATGAATTATAAATTACAGCGGCTACTTCGTACGAACGGCAGATGTGTTTTATTCTTGTTGTTCGGTTGGCGTTTCCATATTGATGATAAAAATAATGGAGTTTCTATGCAAAAGAATCCATTCATTACTGTGGGGAATTTTCGTTCAATCCGGCTAGTGGAAATGGCTTCATAATCATTATCCTCAGATTATTATTGTATTACTAGCCGCGCCTGTTGCAAGTCAAGAACTACTTGTGTTGATTCATTGTTAATCCCAAGTAACACACCCGCTCACAGAGGAATGAAAAAGTACACACATTATTGAAATGTAAAACACACTGTTACAAGATATTGGTTGTTTCAAAAGTTCAATCCTTTTTAATGTTACCTTCACCTCCTTCGAATGACAGGTACAATCCCTATTATTTTAAATGGGAAGTATAGGTTTGTGATGTATCGTTTGAAAGGTATCTTCATTCTCTACTCAAAAATGTTACTGCTTTCAAGTTTATTGCAACAATTAAAAAAAAATTTTGAAAATGTTCACCGCAAACGTCTTGGCAACATCCTAATCTCAAATAAAACTGTTTTCTAACATTATTTAACGTATCAGGCGTGACCGACCTAATCGCAAGCGTTATTCGTTCTTTTAAGTCATTCAAATCTGAAGGTTTAGTTTTGTACACATTGCTCTTCACATAGCCCCATAAAAAGAAATAATGAAAGATCAGGTGATCGTGCTGGCCATTCAATCGATCCTCGCCTCCCTATCCACCGATTGCGAAATGTTGTATCGAGGTATTGCCGGACATTAACTTGAACTTGAGGGTTTCCTGGATCAGGATATACAATTGACGGTATTGCGTGTGCTCTTCTCTCATCCAGTGAGGATTTTCCGTTGACCAGTAGCGGCAATTTTGCCAATTAACAAGACAGTTAAGAGACAAAATACACTCATCAGAAAACATAACGTCTTCTAATTGGATGATACTCTTATCCAACATGTTCATCATTTGCTCACAAAACCAAGTTCTTTTATCAAAATCGTCTTCCATGAGCTCCTGTGTAGGTATTATTTTATAGGGATGCATTTTATTTTCTTTTAATATGTTTACTATCGATGTATGGGTAACATTGAATGTAAATGATGCCTGCCTACTCGATGTGAGTGAGTTTTCCTCAAACTCAAGCATCACATCTAATTTGAGTTCATCACTCATGGTATTGGCAGCTGATTTTTTATCTGCCCCACATGACCAAGCTCGCGAGACTACTTCTCTATTTTGCTTATTGTTCCTTAATATATGGGCGGTAAATTAGGAAATTTCTCATGAAATAGGCGAGCTGTTGTGTTCGGGTTTTATATCCGTAACCAATAATTAGTAAAACTTTTATTTTATGCATTTCCGTTAATCCAACCATTTGTCAGACTTGAAGTTAACGAACCTCAAACTTAAATTAAAATACTGACAACTAATGTATTACATCAGTTCGGACTTCCATTGTCTAATATAATATACATTGAAAAAAATAAACAGATTAAACGAAAATAACAATTTTACTAAACACAAAAAAACTGAAATTACAAGAAAACAACATATCCAAAAAATCCAACTCCTGCCAACCGGTCATCTCCCGCTAAAACAAATGAAGCGTAAAGAGGAAAGAGGGGAAAGGTGAAAGTACCCAAATGACCTATAAATAGTCAGATCTCGGAGGGAAAAGTCCAGTTATCACCCGAAGACGATTGTGGATACTAACAATCGAAACGTTGTAACGTAACTTGGTCTGGAATCTTTATTTTTATATTTCATTTCTGTTAATAATATTTTTAATTTTCAGCTTTTATTAATATTTCAATTTTTATTTTTTGGTTGTAGCTTGTATGTTATTTCCTTGTAATTTCAGTTTTTTGTGTTTAGTTTATCTTCATATCCTCATATCTTCCATAAAATGCTGGTGTCATCAGCGAAAACAGTGAATATGGTAAATTCGTTATATTATTTAGGTACAGCAAAATTGGACGAGACCAAGTACTGATCCCTGAGGAACTCCCGAACTGATATTGAATAATTTTGAATAGTTCATATGAAATTTTCACACCTGTTTTCTGCCTAGCAGGTATGACAAAAATCACTTGTAAGCAACACATTTGAAACCATAATGATGCAGCTTATTTGACAGTACCCTATTCCTATAATAAATGACCAAGAAACCCATTGTCTAAGATTGTTTTAGAAGTGAAAAGCATATTGAAAAAGTGTCAAAATATACGATTTACCAAACATTCACAAGTCTGATGAGTCGGTGCGACCAATTGTCTTTGCTATAGTTTCCCTACTTATGAAATTGCTAAATGGCTAACCAAACAGTAAGAAACTCTCTCAATTTCACAATTTAGTTTAAGTGATGTTAATTCACATGATTCTATAGATGAAATTAAGGATAAGTTGCTAGATTCAGATATTTTAGTGACATTTGATGTATCGTCGTTGTTTCCAAGTGTCAATATGAAAAACTATTTAAAATTCGAGGGATCTTTTGAGAGTCGATGGTTTCAGAGGAGAAGTAATCAAAGACTTCGTTCGACTGACAAAAATCTGCATTGGACAGAAGTGCTTCCAGTTCAACAACTGTTTCTACAGATAACACGAAGGCACGGCAATGGAAAACCCACTGCCCCCTCTTAATAGCTTCTCTGTATATCATAAGGAGCCCAAGCGGGGATTTCAGGATTTACTAAAGCGCGGCATATTAATATACAAGGGGATATCTCGTACTGGGTTGAGTACCTCCACCAAATATGAGCCTCACATATAAGGCCGCCCGTGAAGGATAAAGGATCAGATTAGTAAAAATAAATTGATCATTAGAAATTCTCGAGCGCGTCAGATTAAGGTAGGATGACTTAATTATATGCTAAAAAGTGTATATTCCAGTAATCTGACAATTTGAGAGTGACGCAAGGAATGGGAAGGGCAGCAAAGTTGTAAAAAATAATGTCATTTCGACATTCTTGAGCGTAGCTAATTTTTTATATTTTGAAAGAAATAATTCAAGGACAACGAAAAATATATAATCTGACGATTTCTTCAACCAGAAATAACAAAAATTCGTCGATGAAGTTTAATGCGTGCAGCTGTGTGATACACATATTTCCTTGTCCGCGTTTCTATTCCTCTTTCACTTTTTCTCTATCTATTACTCTCTCACTCTGTCTACACTCTGAATTCTGTTGTCATGACGCCATCACAGCTGATCAGAGAGACTCGTTCGTGATGAAGATTAATTAATCAATTGACTACAAAAAAAATAATTTTTTAGCATATTTAAAAAAATTATTTTCTTATAAATACAAGTATTCCATTTAAGAAACATACATTTATTTATTTGCATGCTATTTCCTGAGCTTTTCAATGAATTAAGTTCAATGATATGAAAAAAATATATATTTTTTTTGACAGATTAGACAGATTCCTCTAGGTATTCGTCAGATTATGAGACAGCACATCTAGAACATAAAGATGAACCATATATATATATATATTTCAATATTAAATTCTATAAAAAGGATTTGAAGCTTAATATCTTCTATTAATTATCTGCTAGCGCTTTCGACAGTTGGTAGTACTGTCATCTTCTGCACTCCTCAAACCTTTTGCATTACGTTGCGTTAATCCAACCATTTGTCAGACTTGAAGTTAACAAACCTCAAACTTAAATTAAAATACTGACAACTAATGTATTACA
>WOGP01000360.1:0-25746 GCA_015342065.1 Leptinotarsa undecemlineata | reverse complement strand
ATTCCAAACCAAGTTACATCACGACGTTTCGATTGTTAGTATCCACAATCGTCTTCGGGTGATAGTTATCGAGATAGTGATCGAGTCTTCGGGTGATAGTTATCGAGATAGTGATCGAGTTATCACCCGAAGACGATTGTGGATACTAACAAGCGAAACGTCATGACGTAACTTGGTTTGGAATCTTTTAATCTTTATTTTTATTTTTCATTTCTGTTAATAATATTTTTATTTTTTCAGCTTTCATTAATATTAAAATTTTTAATTTTTTGTTTGTAACTTGTATGTTATTTCCTTGTTATTTCAGTTTTTTTGTGTTTAGTAAAATTGTTATTTTCATATCAAATTATATTATATTAGACAATGGAAGTCCGAACTGATGTAATATAAAAAAGAGTGATATGCGAAAAAAGCAAAAACAAGATGAATTGGAATTTTGGAATTTATTTAAATTTTCTCAAATGACGATAAGGAAATGATAATTTTGGTAAGTAGGGAAAGTGTTTTCATTACAGGATACAAAACTTAACTTAAAATTCATACCGAGGACTAGTAATCTCAAATTCGCTTATTTCCAAATTTACCATTCATCAATTCAAACCTGATACAAAATCTGAAGAAAGTGTATGTCTAAATCACATACTATGGCTAGAGTACATAGTAGAGTAGATTTATTTTCAATAAACAATAAAGAATGAACCATGATACTATGATCCATGATACTATAAACATAAAAGTAACAATTTCTAATGAAATCATCTTATTAATTCATTTAAGTTTTTCTAAATCACAATCGCCATCTCCTGCGAGGGATTCGAGCGTGATGGCCATGGCATTAGAGTTAAGATGGAAATAATTTAATTCTAGACTTATAATTACTTTTTTATTCAATTTCTTTACTTATGAGTCTTCGTTTCTCCTCTTCGCCATTACTGGAGCACATCGTTTCAGATGTTGGGCAGTGTTCGTGAGCCCAAAACTGGCATAGTGCACATTGACTTCGATTCGATTGATTCGATAAGAAGTATTTCGTAGTAGTTTTCACCACACGTATGACAATTTTCCTTTTCGTCTAACTTTTTCTCTCATTCTTATCTGATAGCATTTTCAATGGAATATCGTCACTATTAGCAGAATGTCTCAAATGGCTTTTCTTTTCACACATCGAACAGTACCTTTTATTGTCTCTTTTTTTTCCTTATCTATTATGACACTATTTCCAGTAATTTTTATAGTTTTTATGTGTTGTTTCGAAGTCAATACTGTTTCAACTTGTTTTGCCTGTTAACGCAATTCAATCAATTTTTGTGAAATAGGTGATATATCTTGTGAAATTAGATATGGGGAGTAATCTGGAAATTCATTCAACGGAGCCTCTTTTGAGGAGATCAGGTATGAAACAGTAGACGTCGTGATAGTTTCTACGGAGACTTCTGATTTTGTAGAAACAATTTCAGGGCTATAGTTTGTATCACTTCTTGGTTCATGAGAACAACCTGATATGGATTCAAAAGTCACCATCATTTGGAGTAACTGACACCATAATTGTGTGAAACAATTGACATCAAAAAAATATTCACAGTAGTAAAAAAAAACCAACGATTTACTTACTTTTTCCTTTTTTTCGCCAAATATTTTGCTCTCACATACTACGCGTAGCGAACTAAACGCTAAACAGTGAAATCTAGTGAAGTCCTTGAAATATTTTGATAGGCTATCTCTTCCAAATGGCCATTAACTTCGGACTTAGGTACATACATAGTGAGATCACTTTTCAGTTATTCTTTCAATATCTTTCGAAATTGAATGAACATTTTTGCATACACACTACGCCGGATCTTCAAAATTTCACTTCTCGTGAATCTTTTTCAGTATAGTCTAATTTTCAAATTGGTTTCATTGAAAATGAGTGGTGATGATATACTTTATATCAATTCAATAGCATTCATATCTTTCCTTTTTTATTTCCAAATTATGAAAACAATAATCTTGCAGTTTGTCATTCGGTGAAAAAAATTGGTAATCTTACACTATATAATATATTTTAGGGTATGTAATACTCAAATTAAATTTTGAAATTTAGGTATTTACGATATATATTTTAATTTCAATTGTTATTTTCGCTTTCACTGCATATTTTTTAATTGTTAGTGTTGCCAATAAGTATGATGGAATTGGCGGATACCCTATGAAAATACATAACAAACGTATTGAAAAAACACTATATTGTGACATTTTCACTAAACAGTTTCACAAAAGCGCAACACGTGTTTCGCCATACAATGGCTTCTCCTGGAGTGTCTTTACTAACAATTTTCTACATATTGTGATTTCAGGTATATCAAGCATTAAATATATGGAATATAGGTAGTAAATACACGCCCGAAGAAGCCATTATGTGGCGAAACATGTGTTGCGTTTCTGTAAAACTATTTAGTGGAAATGTCTGAAAAGAGGTTTTTTTGAATACGTTGGCAATATGTTTATCTATTCTACTGTTTACGTATTATTATGTCCAAACTAAACGTTTACTAACTCGTCCCACTCACTGTGACAATATATGTTTATATATTGATTGATTGTATTAATTCTTCTATTGGAAATTATGTCTGAAATAAACGTTATTAATATGACATTTTTAAACCGTAACACGTGTTTCACTATAAATAAAGGCATGCCCATATAAGTATAGTGAAACACGTGTTACTTGAATGCATTATAGATTTTGAAGTATCAAAAATGTCATTCACATAAACCAAAAAAATAATTTTCAACGAACCCTGTGTTGATTTCTACATTTTTATCATGTAGGAAACTATATTGAAAATGGAAAACAACTTATTCCCAGCTGAGTCACGCCATATTATCCTTACACCAAGTCCAATCTCCGCTTGGAACAGAACATTTTAATTTCAAGGAGTTGTCAACGCGGCTCGACACGTTTCCAAGTCTCGTAGATTCTGACAGCAACCAAATGGATTTTTCCAAGCGGTGTATAGACGGGTATTTTTGTCATTTTTTTTTTCTAAAGGAGATTTGGAAGTCATTTTGAATTGGAATCAGGAGAGAAACAAAGCTGACAGGTCGGTTAGACACAATCCAATATCGATAATACGACGTCTCTACGTACTGATATTATGATTTGATCGTATACTGTATTATTTTTTCTCAGGCTATTTTCATAAAATACTTCGAAGATGAAAAAAAAATTATTTGGGATGAATAGGCATATATTATTCATTGTAATCAGAGCGGAAGAGAGATTTTTCACATTTCCAGTACCTATTTTGTATCGTGTTATGATGCCACCTTATGTCACCTCTGCGACACAAGCATATATAGGAATTTATTGATGAGGAAACGCATTTTACAATGATTTTTCACTATAAATAAAATGAAAATTAGGATATTCAGTGAACTATACTTGGAGTAATATATTCTGTTCAGTTTAGTAATGTGCAAGAGTGTAGGACTGGCTTAGGCCCCATAACTAAACATTTTCTGCGTCCAAAGGGGGGCGCCCCACGTGGCTCCTGGCTGAATCCGCCACTGCTCTGAAAAGACAGGTCTATGATGTTATTAAATTTTTAGTTCTACTGATATCAACACCCGATATTTGCAAAATATCGGTCATATGATGATTTCGTGAAACGACTGTAAATAAATCAGAATATTTTTAAACCATGAACTTCGTAATGGGATGATCATAGAAATTAATTATAAGTTATGTCCACATGATCGCTACCTTCATGACGTTTATTGATAGATACCATACACATGTATTTTCGTGATTTGAATATTTGGTGAAACATTGAATATCATGAATATTTCTCATAAAAATTTTTTTAAAGCTGATGCTTGAAGCTTGAAGAAGAGTAACATACCATTTTATCTCCATATAAATGATATTGACGCAAAAGTTATCATTTCAGGAACTCACAATGACGTCATCTTTGAGTCCATTTTGTAGACATGATTTCAGGAATGTGAGAAAGTCTGATTTCTTTGATATTCCACGAAACTACTCACGATTTATGTATTCATGATCGTCACTTGAAAAATGTTTGTTTTGGGATGTCATTTTTTTTCAACGTTCAAATAATTGGTTTAAACCCTAATTTAACATCTATTATGCATCTAACACGATAAGTATATCTAATGAGAATGTTGAACGATCTGACCGTACTCTAGAGAAAAAAGTTGACCGTTTACCATTATTCGAAACAAAAAAATTATTTACGGGATGCCAAAATAATTATTTATTTCCGATATGATATAATTTTGTGTCAAGTAATGTTCCCTGTAAGATTTTTGATCAGACACCTACGAACTGAAAATATCATTCAGACATTTTCTTCATACACTATAGTCGGACATTTTAATCCCTTTCTAATATTTTTTGTGGACATAACTGAAAGAAGGATAGATACATACATAGATAGATATTTATTCGTGCTTTCAATCATGAATATTTTGCACACGTCGAAATTGTGATTACATATTGAAATACATTGAAAATAAGTTACGAATTACAATTGACTCAAATCAAACAAGATAAAAATACAGAACTCTATAAACAAAGTTTATGGCTTTCTACTACTCTTCATACAAAAAAAAGGATAAGGGAATCTTCCAAAGAAAGGAAGGAAGTAATCAATTCGAAAATAAGTAACTCTATACATGGATGTGTAGATCATAATCTTTGCACTGTAAAAATATGTATTTATTCTTCGTTGATGAATGAGGGTATGGTATGAACATCAACACAGTGATGGATGATATTCCAATCGATGAATTTCATTAGTTCGGACTTCCACTGTCTGATATTATAAACATTTATTTGAAATCCCTGAAAGAACTAAAAGAGAAGAATAAAATGGATAGCTGAAAAGACAATTATATTGATTGAGAAAACTTTGAAAGAAATAATAGTGGAATAAAATACAAGTAAAAACAGAACGAAAAAAATAAAAATAAAATCAAAATTCAATTCAATTCGGTTTATTATCCCAAGAAACAATGAATGCTTATTATTAGGGACTATAACTATAACAGCAGGTTAATCTATAATAAAACCTCTGAAAACCTTACAAAACAAAATATAAAGAAGCATTTATAAATTACCATATTTGGAACCAACATTGAACTTATATAAGCCAAACCATTTATGGGACTTGAAGTCACTCTATAAACTCAAAATTAGCTGCTTCATTCATTATGTGAAAAATGATACAAAAAAATCAAACTCAAATTTTATTCCAATTGGACATATTCACAATCATGCCAGAAGACAAACTAAATTTTTGTCACAAATTAAAATACAAACAAATTTTGGAAAAAAATTCATATATCATGATGGGATTATTATATATAATTCAATTCCAGAAAAAATAAAGAAGTATTATTCCATTACAAAATTCAAATATCAATTGAAAAAAATCTAATTGGCGGAATTTAATAATTTGCATTTTATTTCTATTACACGTTTTCAACATATACTTTCTGTAACCAATTCCATTATTTGACTGCATTTCATTGGCTTTTTTTTTAGATATAATATGTGTTCATTGTAAAGTATGTTATTTTTGTTATTTTATTATACTTTGTAGTTAGTTAGTTATAGTCCCTGATAATGAGCATTCATTGTTTCTTGGGACAATAAACCGAATTTGAAAAAATTGAATTGAAATTAAAAAGTTAAGAGATTCCATGCCAAGTTAATTTACGACGTTTCGATTATTAGTATCCACAATAGTCTTCGGGTGATGACTGAACTGATTCTTCCTCGGGCTGACTATTTAATGGTCATTTGAGTATTTTCACTTATCTCTGCTTTTCTTTTTCTGCTTCACTGGTTCAGTGGGAGATGATCGTTTGGCGGGAGTTGGCCATTTTTCGCTTGATTATGGGTTTCCATAAGTTGTGTATCTCTACGCTCGCTTGGCTGAATATATTGTTGGATAACATATATACAGCTTCTTCGAACTTCCTCCTAAATTAATGTTCCTCTTTGTGTATGATCTCAGCTTGGGACTATTCGATGTTATGTTGATGGGTCCAAACATGCTCTTCTATTCCTGATTTGCGGGTTTCCCCCACTGTGTGTGCTTTTTGTGATCGGCAATGCGAACATTCAATGACCTCTTACTTTCACCGATACAGGATTTTTCGCACTCATGGGGTATCCGGTAACTTTGGCTAAAAGACAGCAGGAGCCCCTAAAGGAATAGAAGCCGTCACAACCAGTGCTTGCACTTCCCTACATCAGGTGATTATCGGAAAAGATACGAAGAATTGGATCCAAGTTCAACATCAGAATCTGTTTCATATCCGGAAACACTATCCATAGCAGCCCCACGAAAATCAGGCCACCAAACGCGAACTGCGATTCAAAGAATAGCATTTACAGGATACCCCGTGAGTGCGGAATATCCCATACCGGTGAAACTAAGAGGTCGTTGAATGTTCGCATTGCCGAGCACAAAAACCACACACAGCGAAGAAAAACCAGTAAATCAGGAATAGCAGTGCATGTGACAACATCGTCCCAAGCTGAGATCATACACAAAGAGGAACTTTGGTTTTGGAGGAAATTAAAAGAAGCCGCATACATGTATTCAGCCAAGCTAGCGTAGAGATACACAACATATGGAAACCCATAATCAAGCGAAAAATGGACAACTCCCGCCAAACATCATCTCCCACTGAACGAGTGGAGCGGAAAAAAGAAAGCAGAGATAAAAGTACTCAGATGATCTCACGGAGGACCTCACGGAGGAATAAGTCCAGTATCACCAGAAGACGATTGTGGATACTATCAATCAAAACGTCGTGAAGTAAGTTGGCTTGGAATCTCTTAACATTTTCGAATTCAATTTAATTTTTGTTTTTTCCATTTTTACCTGTATTCTATTACACTATTATTTGTTCTCGCTTCTTTCAACACTATTATTTCATTTCAGTTTTTATTGCTTTATACCTATAATTATTTTTTCAGCTATTCATTTTTATTTTTCTTCTTTAATTTTTAATTCTTTTTGTTCAGTTCTTTTAAGGATTTCAAATCATTTTATAAAATATCAGACAATGGGAGTCCGAACTAATAATATTCATCATGAAACATTGTCCATCACCTTCAAACAAACATATTTCCGTCGAGTTGACCTAAATGCTTCTCAAACTATTTGAATTGAAATACTTGGAATCACGGAAAGTTATGAACTTTTCATAATGAGTTTTGGGTATATCGATTTCAAGGGCAATAGCCAAATCCAATGAATATCCATAACGTCAGTGTACGTACAAGGATGAATATGAATTTCATAATTTCGAAAGAATAACTTTTCATTTTATCAACTTTCTAATTGAATGATACTTCAATTTTGAGCTCTGAAACATATTTTTTATCCTAGTAGAATGTGAAAACAGAAATATATTCGAAATTTCGTCAGTTTTCTCATTTTAGTTTATGTTTGAAGCTAAAGTTGTGTTACACTTCGTTACGTCTAGAGTATTTTTTTCACTTTTTTTCCCATATTTTCATTGCTAGTTATTCAATGATGTCGTGAATATCAGTGTTTTTTTCAACGGATATCGTTTCTTCTAGTGATAATGATGAAGTTTTACTTTTTATCATATTTTTTTAAATATAAATAGCAGCTTTTTTTCAGCCATCTGAATCTGCTCATTGAAAACAAAGTGATAATTTATACCTCGAAGATTATCTTTGGCCCATTTACATATTGTTTCTGGTATTTGTATTTATTGAACATCTTTTTAACTAATCTTTCGAAAAGTCTACCCAAACTATCACTCGGACCTTTCCCATGAGAAGTTGCAAAAATGCCATTCAATTAGTATTTTGAAATCTTCTTCATGATGTAGTAAGTGAACTAAATGGTAAACACCGCTAAAAAAAATTTTAGTGACACTAGGAATCTTTATTTTGAGGATGGGTGTTAATGCTACTAGGAAACTATGAACTGCGATCGTGGAACGCATCGAAAAACTGTCTGAATTTTTTGAGATCGGTATATGACCATAGATTTTTGGATGTTTCTGAATGTCTATAAATAGCAAAGTGAGGCAAGAGATCTATGAACAGTGACGAAGTACCTATTTCAAACAGTTTATTGCACTATTTTTTATAAATTACTCTGTCAAAATTTGCGGAAACTTTCACGAAGAAATATTCTTCAAATTTCTACCCAAAATCATCTATGTGTATCTAGAAGTGGATGTGAGTCAAGTTCTCGTCCTGTAAACGCCAGCTTGGTTGAAGAGAAGAGTATTGCATTTCTGATGAGTGGAAAATATGTTTGTGATACAATTTCCACATAAAATCATATTTAAGACGCGTGTAGCTACACGGTTAGTTCGTCATTACGACTGACGCTTCCATATAACGAAACGCATCTTGAATTAAATTTCTATGAAAATTATAGAACTATCAACATGAGTAGTTAATAACTTGGTGTATTTATAATTTCAACTATATCAGCCGATTCATCAACTACTTTATTTGATTTATTGTATGTTTCCTGGTGATTTGATTCACAAATTTTCACTTTCCTGGGTAATTTGTCTTCAATTTCTGATATTATTTTCCCCTTCGGACATCAATTTGGCAGTGTAGACCTTTATGTTCGAAATCAATATGTATGCTATGATTTTAGCTGCTGATTATAATTTGGCTTCTTTTGAATTTATCAACTGGTATTTACTTGTGTCCAGTTATCCTAATACAGGAGATTTTGGATTAGTTTTCATTAGGTCAAAGCCAAATATATCAGAACTATTTTAATATTTTGCCATTGAATAATTGTCAGCAATTTTTCTTTTTCATTATCCAAATGCAAAATTTATTACTGTTCACTTATCCCATTCTCTTCGAAGTTTGCATATAGCAATTCAGTGTACAGATCGTCATTTGAGAATTGGTGGACTTGAATATACATAAAAAGAGCTTTAGGATAGCAAGACTGATCATTGAGCAATTTGCAACCATTTGCAATGTATAGTACGTACTGGTTTGCAGACGTTGGATATTCGTTGTGTCGAAGGACGAATTTGAGTTCGTCCTATTCCACCATAGATGCAAAATCGATGCTCGATGACCAGACTAACCATCTGAAAGCTTTCGTCAATATAATAATAGATATATAAAAAAATGAGTCAAATTCTGTGGAGACACAACCTAAGAGCAGTGTTCACTGTCAATCAAATTTCAAGTTTTCACGAACACTCAAAAGCGCGATTTCCAATTAGACACAGAAAATATACGAAATACAATGTTTCATCACCTCCAGTAGATGAAACAGGCAGACCTACAGTTGAGTCCCCAACCGAACCTATGAGTATGAGCTAGCTGTTTTCCAAACTCTATTTCGTCTCAGGAAAACTTTCAATGCCAGGATAATCCACAAAGATATTGAAATTGAAAAACGTCCCAATTGCTTCAAGAAACTAGAGGATTCACAAAATTCACAGTAGTCATGTAGATCATTATCATTCCGCCATACATCTCATAATATTATATACAATGCGTTTGCAAGTTACACTTCCAATTTCGCTACAAATTCCAACCTTGCTACCACTACCGGTCTGCCCCTCCAACTGTCCAGGGTCATAAATATGCGACCAGAGCCTGTGGTGTGAATTCTCAGTCCTCTCTTGGGGAAAGGCAGATCGAGATCCCAGTATTGCCATACTTTCCGGTTGTTGAAAATGGTTTCATAGCCGAAAGTCGAATAACCAAAAACTTCAAACGCGGTCAGCCAAATTCTGTACGGAACCTTCCCAAAATTCTTAACTGAAATAAACAATATAGAAATTCCTTTCCCCCAAATTTCAAGAACAAAGCATCTGATTCAGAGCCGATTTGAAAAAAGTTGATGATTGACAGGCTTTCTGGAAGTCTCATTAAAACAAATAGCTTTTTTCATTTTCTCTTGTTTTACTGCGAGCATACTGGACTGACTAGGACTATTTCTGAAGTAATCTGAATGGAACGCATAAAAAATATCTACTAGTGAACACATTCCAGTTGACAGTGAATTAAAATAGTTTCAGAGATAGCGAAGATAGCGAATTGAATGGAAATGATGAGTTGTTGGCGAAAAGTTCATTAAAACTTTTTGAATTGAGTGTACTGCTCCTGATGGTGATTTGTTTACAAATGCATACCATTGATTATAATGGACCGCAACGTGGTAGGGGTAACCGTTCGTTCATTGAAAAATTTATTTTTATTTTCATAGAAATTGAAGCACTATTTTCATTTGGATAACTATTTCATTCAGGAATGTTTTCTCTATTCAAAAGAAAAATATTTCGAGCCAAATTACTTCACGAAGTTCGAATGTTAGTATCCAGTATGACTGGACTTATACCTCCGAAAGGAGACTATTTATATGCCACTCGATTGCTTTCACCTATCCACGTTTCACCAGGAGATGACCGTTTGGCAAGAGTCGATCGTTTTCCGCTTTATTTTGGGTTTCCATATGTTGCGTATTTCTACGTAAGCTTGGTTGAATGCTCGTAAGACAGCATGTATGCAGTTTCTTTGAATTTTGTTCTGAACCAATGTTTCTTCCTGTTAAAGATTTTTAATCATATCTTATTAGACAATGGAAGTCCGAACTGACGATTTCATAATTTTATAATATTCATAGGAGACTTTGGAACATTCATACCAAACACTTTTCTCAAAGATAGGTTGGCGTCATTGAGAGAAATGAAATATACTATGGTTTGTTGTATAGTTTATCTACTACGTCTAGAAAACAACGCACGTTCACCAATTAGGTTGGAGTCATCAATAGATGAACTATTCTGTGAACCATAGTTTATTTCTACCTTTCATTCTCATAGTTGCTCTAGAATTGTTTTTATAGATACTCACACCTTTGAGTTCATACTAAATTCCTCTTTGATTTAAATCTTGTCATATATAACATCTATTTATGATTGAATCAATCTTGTAGTGTATATCTTGCTGGGGGCTCAGCTGCGTCAGTTATCACGTTAATGGTTATCTTTCAACTGCAACTCTTCTTAAGGACATAATAACAAAGTCAGTTCCATGCGATTCTGTGGGATCCAAACCAAACTGATGGATCTTTCGTATTTCGAAATATTCTCAATTGACTTGATGGCAATAAAATTGACAGCTGCGTTGATGTACAAAAACATGGGTTCTAGGTTTCGTTTTTCAACTTGGTCCTTTAGATGGATAAATAAGTCCTATGTTTCACGGTAAGTGTGATTGTCCCACATTGAGACTATTTCTAATCTCACATCATCTGAAATTGTAGTGACATTGGTTGTGATGAAATTTCAAATTGAATTTTCGATGCGGCAATATATTCCGTAACTTATTCCTTCATGTTTCAGTTGCAGTACAATAACGTTCACCACTTTCCATAAGACACCTACTGAAAGTAACAACCCTGTTACTCATCGTTTCTATGAAAAGTAGTTATAACCTTTCTCTGTGAGCTCCCACTGGAAGGAAAGCTACCAATGATTTTCCGGCGACTCCATCAATGGAGACCAATAATGTATTAACCTCTCAACGTTTTTCGACCCTCAAAGACGATACGATAACATAAGGAAGACAGAATGTGAACAAAAAGAATAATTTACGACCTTTCCCAAATAGGAGTAGAACAGAAAGAGGTCACAGATGCGATCGATACGAAACCGCGATTCCGGTCCATTTTTGCCGCAGTTTACTGAATTATGTTCTCCACCAACTTGACATATTGGAGTTTTTTCTGTGTTCAAACATGGACCGGTTTGAAATGATGCGACAATGCCATCAAAGTACAACACACAAATTTCATTAAATAGAAACGGCTCGGAGTCTTTTTGGCCAGTGGAATAGAGTGAAACAATTTTTGTGGATTAACAGTGGGAACTCTATGTGAATGCAAAAATAATGGAAGTTGTTTGAATGTATTATGATGTTGAATCCAATTACTGAATCCAATGCAGTTGGACATTCGGAATTATCTGAAGTGAAAATTACTCAAATTTTCCCTTTATATCGCTTGTTTTAACCATATACAGTTTTGTGTAGCTTTATACAGTTATCAAAATTAACTGAATGCATTTTACCGGTTCACTGAATTCATTTTTTCCTGAAGTCATATTCACCACATTTTTCAAACATATTTTTTTACAATTCTATCAGAAGTTTTTTGCACTAAGCTAGTGTGCTCATCGAATTTATTTTTAAATAACTATCTCTTACTGAAGTTGTTAGGCTTTCGCCGTCATCCTTTATATCAGTATTTTTTGATGGATTTGAGGGGCGTCGTACTGTAGAACTTTTTCCAGACGTTTCGCTAGCACGCTACCTTCATCGAAGGAACTAACTTGGACGTTGAAAGCTAACGGATGTGTCCTCAATCTAAGTGTTAGCTGTGGAATAGAATAAAATAGAAGAATGGAATGAAATCCGATTTCATTTCCTGGAGACACTACAGGCTGTATGGAAAAGTAATACGGAGGGTTTAATACAAAATACATATACTATCAACATACGAAGGACAGATACCTCAAAATTACATAAAAACAATTATAAATAACAGATGATTTAAAGAAAATTAGTACTTAGAAAGAAAACAAAATCTCTCAAAGGTTATGTTCATAAAACTATTCTCAGGAATAAAAGCAAAGGTTGATATTTACAGGTCTTTGAATTCGTTATAGTCAACTTTCTACTACTTCTAACAGAGCTGAAACAACTGATCAGGATTCAAAACTGCTTTTATATTCCCAAATGCTAGGTAACTGTATGAAATTTGAAAACAAGATCCACACAGTGAGACAGAAAGTTCGTTCTCATGACATTAGTGGAGATCATAGGAGAACCAAATGAGATATATTCACTGGTTCTCCGAGAGCTATGGAATCTAAAGCATTTTGTTTTATCAATATATAAAAAAAGAAGGTTCGCTGAGAACCAATTATTCAACTACACATAAAGTTTCAGCACAGTTTTCCATTATGAAACTTTCTCAGGTGTTGAAAATTATAAGTGAGGTGCGTACATGTTGAAGGATGCTTGCACAGGAAGCAAAGGAGCAAAGTATCTAATGGATGCTCTGATGTAGATGCCAGGACTCGGCAAACGGCTGAGTACTGACTTTCATGGGACACCCAAGTTATTTTTAAAGTTCCCAAATGACTCGTATCTAATTGGGACACACTGCCATCTGTCAAAAAGTTATGACCGTATTCACTCCAGAGGTGTGCCCCCCACACCATAATGGTATACTTTATCCAAAAGAATTGTGTGATTTACACAGTCAAATATTCTGATGAGATCACAAAAAATCCCAACAGAAATGTCAAGGATATTGTTGGTATTGGGCTCAGCTAGAAAGTGAGAAGCTGCAGGTACGGTTGATGATGTACAGGCACCGATACAACCACAGAAGAAAACCTTACATCTTAGGGAACTCAACCTCATGAGTGGGCATGGTGATGAACAGCAGAGTTCACTTGCACGAGATGATTCTTTCCTACTTGAAGCTTTCTTCATTCATGAAATGGAACTAATACTACTCCATTCAAACTGAAACAACTTCATTGGCAAGCAAAGATCCTGAATATCCAATAAAGCCTCAATAAAATCAATCGAGTACCAGACGCCACTGCTATCATGATTACATCTATCAGGTTCCAGCGAAGAATGATACTTGAATGTCGATAAAGAGATGGTCATTCTATTAAATTCAATACGGATCCGTAGAGCAGTAGATCCTGAAGTCTGGAATGGTAGAAGAAAGTGAATATTTTAAGCTTCAAAAACTATTCCAATATGTTTGACCTGGTGTTTACTAATTTTTATACCTTATGTTTTTATTAAAAACTGTTTATGGAAATGTTCAGTGAAATCTGCATTTGATGAGGTTTACTGCTGTGTAGACTGACGATAATAAGTTGTGGATTTAGTGAATCTCCTAAAGAAGATTTATGTGGTATTCAAAAGTGAGGATGGACCAGAACCAAAATGGATAGCTTATACGAATCTTGAAATAATGCTATAAAGGAAGGAACTGAAACAGTCTGCAGTGATAGTTGCCACTCTATTAGGCACGCGCAAAAACCATGTGCAATGTACAGAAAAGATCAAAGAGAAGATAAGCTTTCTCTTAAAGATTGTCACTTGGTGATCGAAACACGCGTCGAGGTGTTGAAATAACGGTTCAGTGTTGTTGTTGTTATTCATTACTACACCAGCGGTTCTCCCAACCTTACCTAACCTAACAACCAATCCAGAAATTTACACAGTCAGCGTAAGGTCTCCATTGGGATCTTCTGACCTCAAACTCATTTCAGTGTTGAGTGAATTACCGATAAATATTGGGAATCAATCTAAGCCGCGCAAACTTTGGCATTACAGATCAGCTGAATGGGAGAATCTTCAAGACCACTTCCGGAATTTCTCCTGGCTGAATGTTTGTTTCAGCTATAAAGATCCATCAAATTGTGCTTCTGAAGTCACGAAAGTTATTCTATCATACATAGATAGATATATTCCTTTTTTAATGAAATAACCTTTTAACGGCAAACCTTGGTTTAACAAAAAATGCGAGCAAAAATCCCAGGGTTGAAAACCTAACTAGGTTTGTTAATGCTCGCAACATCTGCAAACTAAGGATAAATTAAAGCAAAGAACTTCACAATCAGAGAACTAAAGGTAAACTGCTTGCCAATCCCAACGGATCTAGATCCTTCTCATCGGTAGTTGCAGCTGCTATTCAGAACTTTACAAAATCCACAATTCCATTCCTGACACAAGCGGATGGTTCAATTGCATCAACATCCATAGAAAAGGTGAATCTCCTAGGTGAACAATTTGCGTCCCACTTCACAGTCGATTTTCTGGGAAAGGTACAACTCACCATTTCCACACCCACTATTCCATCATGCCAGAAATTATTTTTCGACAGCATCTAGTCCAAACAAAGTGCTCGTCATCGTACTTTAAAGGTGCTCAAAATGAACTCGCACCAGTATTTTGCAAACTAGTCAACCTGTCTCACAAGAAAGGGGTTTTTCCTGCTTGTTGAAAGATTAGTCGCGTTCAGCCTATTCCCAGGAAGGGCGAGAAAAGTGTTTCAGATAACTATAGACCAGTCGCTTTGCTATCAATGATATAAAAAATCATGAAGAAAGTCGTAGACCACCATATCTTCTATTATTTGAAAGGCTTCAACATCTTGAGTAATCATCAATATGGCTTTTGGAGATGAAGATCAACAGGTGACCTTCTATATTATGTCACCCATATTTGGAATAACGCAATCGAGGAACTCAGAGAATCAAGAGCTGATGCGCTTCATATTTCTAAGGTCTTTAATAGTATGTTGCATGAGAGTTTTCTGGCAAAACTTCGATGCTATGGCTTTTTGGATAATTTTTGTGTATGGCTCTTCAACTTCCTGAAAGAACGTTCCCTGCAAGTGGACGTCGATGGATATATATCGAATACTCAAACCATCAACGCTGGTGTTCCTCAGGGATCCATATTGTCCTCAACCTTATTCCGTTTGTATTCCAGGACACATCTTCTCGGAGGCACATCTTCACCGGCAGCAGGATGTTGCATATCTTACTGAGGATCTAGAAGTGATTTCAAAGTGGGATGAAAGTAACCAGGTTCAATTCAATGCCACAGAAACCCAGGCATCGATTTTCTCCAAGAAGATATATGTATCCAAACCGGATATAATAGTGTCAGGTCAGACAATTTCACTTTGTGCTTCGATAAATTTGTTGGGGGTTAAAATGGATACCAATATGTCTTGGCACAATAATTTCGCTGGAAATGCAAAGGCTGGTTCTGAAAAGCTTCAAACACTGTTTCAATCCAGAAAACTGTACACACCTCAGCTAATTTTGATGCTTTATAAAGCTCGGATCAAACCTCCTTTAGAGTATTGTTATCATGTCTGGAGCTTCGCCCCCAAACATATTCTGAAGATGCTGGATACCATCCAGAAAACGGTCAACCGCCTGATTGGAGATGTGAACATCATTCGCCACCTAGATAGTCTGGAACATCAAAGAAAGGTTGGAGATTTGTCTCTCTTCTATATATACTTTCTCGGGAAGAGTTCAAGTGCCTTGCCACATTTTGATATGTACCAAGAGCTGTACATATCAAACACCGACGGACTGTGATTAATCATCGTTTTTAGGTTCACCTCAGTATATCTCGAAGTTAACTGTTTGAGAACTCTTCCATCTGGAGAACTGCATTTAGGTGGAATAAACTTCCTGAGAACGTTTTTCCAAATGGATTCAATCTTCAGCGATTCAAATCTAATGTGAATCGCTACTTTCATACTGGGACCGCTCTGAGAGCGCCATAAGGATTTTTCTATAGTGCTTGTGTTTCGTGCCTAAAAAACAGTACATCACAAGTAACAGCACATCACAAGTAATCATCCATTGTTGATTGAGATATTAAAAAATTCAGGGTTTTCTGAGGGATTAGTAACGTGGGTGCTCCAACTTTCGCAGTGAAAGAAAATTGATGATGAAAATTAGTTGTTTTTGTGAAGAGTGATTAATGTGAGCTCTAGAGTCCCTCAGTGAAAGCATTGTTCTCCCATGCCATTTAGTCTGTTTGTCAACGACCTTAAAGATTATATAAAAAATTGTGAATTTTTATTTCTTGCTGATGATCTCAAGTTATTTTTAATAATTCTGAATAATAATGACATTAGTTCACTTCACAACAATTTTGATGATCTATCTGATTGGTGTGAGATTAAAATGTTGAAAAACTTCCTTGGGTAAATCAAATTCAAAAGACGATCATTTGCTGATAGACAAAGAACTGGTTAATTATTTGGGAATATTTTTTGATTATCAATTGAATTTAAGCGAGAATATTAATCAGTTAAGTTATTAATCAGGTTAAGTTTCAAAGAATGGATTTACTTTAAGCAATTGTATTTATTTGTCTCTCGAAGCTGTGAGGTCGGTGTTTGTTCGTCAAATCACAACACGAATAAGGTTCGAATATTTACTCACAACAGTATAACGTTCATAAATTACTCGAGAAAATTTGAAATGAATTCTTGAGAAATTGTGTTGCTGATCATGAGTATAGTCTTATTCTTCATGAACCAAAGCTGCTTACACTGAATAAAAAGAGAATTATGTTTGACATTTCTCTCATTCATTAAATGGAATTGTAACATGCCCATCTTTGCTATCTCAAAGAAAACTCGCAGTTCCACAAAGAATGCTAAAGCATAATTATCGATTTTCTGTTACTTTTCACAGAACAAGCTATAGTAGATTTTCTTTGTCGGATATCTAGAGTTTTTAAATAAAGAGGATATATTGCACGATTTCCATAATTTCTTTCGAGACTTCAAGATTACTCTACTGAGGATACTTTAAAGTGTTGTAATCGCCGTCAGACTAGACTGTAGTAGATACCTGAGTTATTTCAGAACAGTATTATCATTATTTTGTGATTTTAAGTTATTTTTCAGTGAGTTTTTGCTTCATTTTACAATTACATGTTAATTTTTCCTACTTTATTTTGACATACTCTCTTCAAATTGAGAAGAGTATGGTTTAAGTGGTTAACTTTTTTACAAAGGAAGGTTTTGTTTTTTTGTTTCTCTGTCTTGATACAAAAACATATAGAGATTTTGCAAACTGTATGGAGAAAAATGTTTCTTGAATAATTCAGGGTTCATATAGGAGTATTTGTTTCGAAGGTCTTTTTCTTTCATGCTCCTATGGAAGTTGGTGTTTCATAAATGCTTTTTCTTTCAGTTGGTATCTGAAAATGATTAAACATCTTTGTAGAGAATTACTTCTTTGAAATTGATTGCGTCTTTGTTTCACGAACGATTTCCACATGTTTTTGTATCAATATGGAGAAGTAGAAATCTATAAAACCTTTATTTCCCACTATATTATGTTATTTTGTAATGGTGATTTGTCGTTCATTGAATAAATAAATATCAGAACATTTTGCGGTATGTATTTTTTCATGTTAGACATCCTGTTTCAATATGATATCAAAAGATTATGTCAATCCTACAATTTATGTAATGAAATCTCAATTGATCTATTCATTATTCATATTACAACTCAGGATTCGAAAAAAAAATACTCATTTACAATTCGAATAATGATCACCCGTTGATAACTGATGATTTTAAATGTAGATGTTTAGAACAGTAGCTCCTAATCTGTTCTAATTTCTGTTTGGAGTCTGTTCAAAATCTGTTTTCAATCAGCAGTTAATCTGCTGGGGGCTGTCGCCCCCATGCGAACGACAACTCTCAGAAGTTGATAAACTTGTTCTAGCTAAGGACTAACGGGGTCTTACCTTTCAACGTGTAATGCCTCATACGGTTGCAGAATCATGCCAGCTTCAACCAGATTAATTCCCTAGAGAAAAATATCTGGTCGAGGCGGGAATCAAACCCACGGCCTTCCGATCGTGAGACGGGCCCACTATTAACGCGGCCAATTCCACAATTCCATAAATAATATGAGTAAGTCAAAGCTTTCATAGAACTTTTCAAATTACTATGTTATCATCGTATTCAAATAATGTCTAGTACAAATTTCTAAGGACCACTTTCGCTAACAAAAACTACTTCTCTCATACTATTATCATTTCAAAATACAATGCACAAAGGTCATTAAAGGATTTACACAGAAAACTCAAACAGAAATTCATTTCATGAAACTTTTAACACGCCGTGCCCAACAGCGAGAACCAAGAAGTAATTGTTCTAATTTGATTGTTCCAAAGTCGGTTGCTTCCTCATTCATTGAAAGAAGAGCAAAAAACTAGAAGTTAAGGAAAAGCGGTTGAAACTTTTCGCGTCCCAATAGAGTTGATGTAAATGTATCAAGAAATAAAATATGAAGAAATACTCTGAAAGGAATATTTCTGTATAAATGTAATTCATGCCAGGAGTTTTGAGAAGAGCATTGAATCAATTTCATCTGATCATTTCATTCAAGTCATTCGAATGAGAAATTATTAAAATGCCAAGTTCTAGGTCCCATGCGACGTGGCCTAGCAAGGTACCTCTGCATCGATTTAGGAAACGAAACATTGCTGTGGTTCAAGCATTTTCCGTGTCTGGTTCCGAAGGCATAAACAGAATAAAACGTATGATGGTGTTCCTATAATCATAAAACTTGTAAAATTGAATGAGACGTTAATCGAAGTACTTCCAACGTCAAAATACAAGGAAATAGCATGCTCACTATCATTTCTATGAATCCTTGAGCATAAGCGAAGGACATAAGGAAATATAAGTTACGTGCACCAACAACTTCAATACATCAAAACAATATTCAGATACCTACAATACCTATGAGTTGATAGTTTTTTTAAAATTTCATCTCCCCCTACTACAACATTAATTTTCGACTGAGCTATAACTTTTGAAAATTTTCTTTTTAATCGACACTACATCATCTGTCAACGTAAAATACGGAAATGTTAACGTTACAAAAAAGTATTAGATAAATTCTTTTGTAGACCTCCACTCATAATAGAAAACAATTTTTTTTTCTGTTCGTGAGGCGCTAAATATAAAACAGTAGGATCCATTTCCTTATACAAAAATATAATTTGGCATATATCATGACGAGACGAGAAAAATTAGATATTCTTGCAGAATTTTAAATTTTGGCAAATGGCTACCCAAAGGCGTTACAAAAAATTAAAAAATGACGCTAGGGTTTATGTCATAAACACAAAACAATATTTTTCAGGAATGGGTCTGTAGGAGATGTACAGAATTATAAAATTTGATGAAAAATGAATAGACACTAAGAAAACCAATTCATGAAAATTATATAAAATGAAATTGGCCGATAGATGATGAAAATCCATAACTAACGTATTGAAAAACATTTTAATGTGAGATTTTCTCTAAACAATTTCACAAAAACGCAACACGTGTTTCGTGTGCTTATCATACCTTATTTTTCAATTAGAAGTACCTATATTTCAAATACCTGATTTTTACTTAAGTCCGTGATTAATTAAATTATGTCAATGTTTTCACATTTGAAAAATATTTAATAACGGGTAATTATTCAAATATGATTGATCATTTAGTAAATTTTCCGAATTCCTGACTATTGATTTCTGAACATTCTTGAAGAATGAGTTCCAAACTATTGTCTTCTAAATGTAACAAATCGTTTTCATGATTGGATTCGTGTCCTTCTGCTTAAAGGTTTTGGGGAAGAGCCACAAGTCGGCTTGTATACTTCTGATTTATCCGACACCGAAGTTTCATTTTTATTGTTCTTAATGAATTTACTTAGACTATTATTCGTTCTGTAAGCTACGTTTACGCATTCTTTCCTCAAAAAACGGCAATATTATTGGTTGGTTCACCCAAATATTACAATGTCCTATAACTGACGTTATCGCATCTTGAATTTGGATAGACCAGGTAGTTTGTTGAAAAGAATGATGTCTATAATATCTATCTGTCATTTGAGGAAGGAGAAATTCAGTCTTCTTGTCAGGTCATCTGCACACAGTAAAACACACGATCACATTTTTTTTAACATTAATTAACATTGTAAATAGCTGAGGTCCAATATTCGGTCCTTGCCATATTCGAGATGACAAACAATGTGGAAAAAATAAAAAACCTTTTGAAATAATGAAATAACAAATATTTACCAATAAACTCCATTAAGGTGAAGAATCAATCTCATTGCCTGATGACGAACACTTGGTTAGTAGAACGCGCATCGAGAGACAATAATTTTCCTCTGGGTGTTTATGTAGCCATGAACAATACCAGAGGTGCTTTGGGTAATTTTGGAATTTACACGTATGATATATCCATGATACGTTTCTTGATTGAAAAAGAGTGGGTTTTCTTTATATGGAGATTATTGATTGAAGAGCTTTTTCACATCAGAAAACCGCTTGATATCAGTCTAATAACTAAAGGAGTTAGTAATGAGTTCTACACATAAAACTAGTGAATGATTAAGTAATCATTGTCATTGAAATGAAAAAGAGAACCCCTTTATTTCAATTCACAGTACCGAACTGATTTCGTTTATAAATTTCGTTCATGAAATAGAATAGTGGAATTCTATGTTAACAATGAAAAAAAAAAGATTAAAAAGAGCTTGAATGCTTTCTTGAACCAAGAATATCCGGAGATCGATACAATATTCTTTCATTGTATAGAAAGCGGTCTTTTGTGGTCTATTGAAAACCGAATTGAAAGTTTCTTTACTGAAATCTACTCCAAATCCAGAACTGTATCGACTTCCGAACTCACTTTTTAGGTATTCGAAAAGATTCACTTAAACAACACAAGTTTTGGACAGTAACTCATTTTCAACCAGTACGTTGTTGGGTCATTAGCTGCTTAATATGTATATAACGAAATAAAGTAACTGGACAGTTTGTATGTTCGCGTTCGACCGTTGCCGCATCGCCTTTGATAATGTCTGCCTCATTGGCAGACGAAACATCACGTATAAAAATCTAGAGAACATGGCTAATAAACCCAGAAACGTCGGATAATTGGTTTTGTGTTTACGTAGGTGTTTTTGTTCAATATAGAAAATCATACTGTGCCAAAGTTTGGGACTTTCGAGTGATATAGTACAATTTCATGATGGTAGGCACTGAATTTTCAGAAATGTTATTGTGTCAAAGCGAAAACATTGTCGTCAAGATTGTGATTTTATTTATTTCATTATCATTTTTCCTCATGTGTACCCCACTGCAAGTGATATATTGGGGCAAAATCATTAGGGATTTCTGAGAATTTGGAGTCTACTATTTTGGAATTATAGTATAAAATGTTTCTTTATGAAAGAAGAATAGCAAAGAAGAGGAAAAGATGAAGATATGATATCCCAGTGATCAGTTATTTTGATCAAAGCGATATTCTACAACTAAGAGTCAACGTTGATTTTCAAAACAAATTCGGGAATACTTTCTAAAATAAGACATAATGATCACAAATTCGAATGATTCAATGAAATATTGAATTATACCTACCAGTAAATAATGACTTCAAACATTTGCAGAAAAATTTTTTTTTCAAAAATTTTCACAAATGATTCATCTTTCAACAATATGAATTCAAAACATTTTCGAAATTTGCTTTTGGATTTGACAAACTATAGGTTGATTAGCACTATATGTAATTTCCTCATCAAATTACATATTCGTTTCTCTTACAAAAAATATTGTCAGATCCCTCTGAAAGTGGTTAAACAAATCACAATTCAAAATAGCATACCGAAAAGAGGTGTTATTAGTTCTTCCATAGCTCACCTCAATTTATTTTCTTTACATGATAATGAAATAATTTTCTAGGAATTCTGCGCCAGTTTTTTGAATCGTTTCCAACTTTCGTCTCTTAATTCCATAATCGAGCCATTATCTTTTTACTTCCATGGATTGCACTCACGGTTTCCACTCCCAAATAACCAACTACTTTGTTATACCAATCTGTCATTTTTAATATCTACCTATAGGTGAATACTTTTCATAGTTTTGACTTGAAAACACATCCGCTACATCACTTCATAGATGTAGTCTATAAATACCATCAATCTTCTTTTGATTCTGATCTGTTGGTCAATGGGCTTGTTTCATGATTTGTGGTTTATAGTTCACTTGATAGAAATTTCAAATTGAAAAATAGTGCACTTTGTTTCATCCCTCTAAGTACCGTAGTTTTCCCGTAATTAATTATTAAGAATCGAATTTCGTAGGGTGGTGATGTCACGGCCCTATTCCCGTTTCCTGTTCCATCGACTAATAGAAACAATAGAAATAATCTACATTGCCAAATCGTTAAATTTACGAAACCTATAATTATCAATTTAATTATGGAAGTGTATATGAACCCGTTACCGTTTCAATTAATGAAATATTCTCCATATGGAATGAAATGTACATGAAAAATCATATTTGCAAATAAGTTCTATGTCTAAAATCAATACACAAAGTCGATAGATCACAAAATATTCACCTAAACTATGATTTATTGCATTATTTGATAATATACAGTTATGAAAATCAAAAAATATAGCAATATGGATTGAAGAATCATTTCAAGTATTCAATTCATTTTACAATCCTCAATCTGTACAACTGCAATTTATTAAAAAAAAAACGATTTCTACATACATACCTCTTTCTAATGTAGTTACTAAATTCAAGCGTTATAGGCTGGCTTGGGTAATCTGTTAAATCTTCCAAAACTTGAGAGGAAGGCTGAATAAGGTCAAGTATAGACAGAATTAATGGTACTAGAACTGATGCAACAAAAGTTTCTGAGGTAATAATACCAGGTTGCAAAAATAAGCAGAATGGATATGACATACATTTTCAACGCCAAATAAACCAATAAATTGTGATATGGGCATAAAAATGGACAAAAATATGTGCCTTAACAACTGATATGGTACAAGTTATATCTATATATAATGCTAAATAGAATTAAACGAGCTGTATTTCCATATTGTTTTCGAATGCTCATGAACCCTAATGAAATAAATCAATTACGCATTCATGACACCCACCAAAAAATAAAAAAATCAACGTAACTGGTATATTAGGCATATTGTCAGCCAGCGCCCTCTGTAGTGTATGCGACAATGTGCTCTTCCTAATGTCAATGGTTTCCATAAACTTCGTATTTTTGGTAAAATAATTTCCAAATGAATGTTGAGACTAGTATTGTTAAAACTGACTCCCGACAACTCACCAAGAGTCGATTTTGAAATGATCGATGAATTTTACTTGAAAAATTTGCAATACTTTGGTACTGAAATTAAGAATGAAAAATTGTAACAGTAGGTGGTATATTTAGTAAGTCCCTTTTATTTATATAACATTCATTTCAAACTTTGTCTATTATCGAAGGATGGAAAGTTTTGACCTAACCTAACCTAACCTACCTTTTACAAAAAAACCTTCTGTAATTATATAATTGTAACAGTTGTCGTCAAACCGAGTTGACAACAATAACAAAAATGGCGTCTGTCAAATCAGATCATTGACCAATACACTTGGCAACTACACTCCAGACACGATCAATTTCATTGGTCAACAGACACGCGGCCAATTTAAATTCTTGCTTTAAGAATTATTGTTTCTTATGCAAATATAAAGAGATGTTGGGACCGATTTGGCTTGATAAGTATATACCCCCAACTGGATCAGTCTATGAGCAAACAGTATCATTTTCCATAGCATTAAACAAGCCCATTGTGCATATTTGAATATAGGTTATACAATATTTTTGTTTATATGGTGCGTGGGATGGCGGAAGAACTATCGTTGGGTCCCATGCGATTTTTGATGGTTTAGAATCAATTGGAAATGTCAAAAAGTTCTGAAAGTGAGTGCCCCACGATTTGAACGATCGACAGAAATTATCACGTTTCGAGGTATGTATTTCTTCTGTATTTCATCGCGTGTGAAGAAAAGTGGATCCTCTAGGACAGTGATTCTCAAAGTGGTCCAGATGCACCCCCAGAGAGATTAGATTGTCGGGGAGCTAGCCCATGGCCTGATTTACTGCAACCTTTACAGATCTTTTGTGATGTTCCTTGGTTGTTAGAGCTCAGTGACTAGCTTGATCTCTTTGATAAGGACTCCATAGCCCATAGTCCATAGACTAACCCCTTCATATAGCTGGCAGCCTCTGGTATCTCCTCCCAGCATCTTGCGTGTCTCAGCCTTGCTATCGCTTCACATTCACAGAGCACATACAGTTCGGTTTCTTCCTCTTCTTGATAGAACCTGCATTGGGTTTCTTCTGTCAGACCCATGTTGCTCATGTGTTTGCTGAGTCGGCTATGCCCCTTTAGTAGACCAGGTCTTCCGTGAATCTGGGCGGTGGTTTCTTTATGAACTCTTTCGCGTGCCTCATTCCTGGGAGCTTATTCCACCAATCTATCGATTCGGCCAATTGTTATGCTGACGTTATGCTGATGGAATCAATCGACTTGTGTTGCTTTGTCAAAAGTGCACTGATTCAAATGGTGCTTTTTTGGTAAAATTGAATAGGTATTCAGTGAGATATTACAGTTTACACTAGACTCATAAAATAGGAACAAAACAACCTAATACTAACGGGAAAAAATCACTCAAATTCATCTTACTATAACGATCAGATGAAAGAACAGATCCGGTCCTGGAAAGAATAGTTATCTCGTCGAGTTGATAACAGGAAAAAATGTGTATTAATAAATGTGATTAGAAATTTGTAAAATTTCGCAGGAAGGAATAAAACCGCGATTTATCGAAGCGCTTACTTCCTGGCAAAATAATTTATCAATTAGGTCACGAAGAAATGGATGAAGGAATTTATCAGGAATTGAATAAAAGTTAACAGAATCTTGAATAGGCGTTTCTTTATTATTTTTCTTGGTGTACTACTTCCAATGTATTTGGTGTTTCAACACGAAAAATGGCAAAGAGTTTAATACGAATGAAAACATTTTGATACTGATCCATAAAAGTTTTACAAGATTTTTGTAACGGGTCAAAGTTTGATTTAATTATTTCCCTTGAATATAAGCTGAAGTACACACATCGGAAAAGTCTAGGGATATTTTTATAACATACTAAATATAAAAATAAATGCATGAGGTCGTTTAATTTCGATTAAATTGATACACTCGACCACCCTGTAGATTTCTATGGGTTGAACAAAGCCT
>WOGP01000359.1:0-16558 GCA_015342065.1 Leptinotarsa undecemlineata | reverse complement strand
GTTAAAAAATAAGACCTCGTTAGTCCTTAGCTCGCACAAGTTTCTCAACTTCTGAGAGTTGTCGTTCGTATGGAGGTGGCAGCTGATTAACGGAAAAACAGATTTTAAACAGACAGATTTTTAAACAGTAGGAGGATTAGTTTTTTAGGAAAAAACTTTTTGCCATCTTGATAGAAAAAATGTGGAAATCTTCCAACATGGAGTAATAGACAGCCAAAAACTTGATTTCAGAAAAAAATAATCACTCCTGAACATATAACCTTTTCAATTCAAACAAGATTCTTTTGGGTGAGATTCAATCAAATAGGCGAATAAATGTCAATACGGTGTCATCGATGACATGAATAGATCAAATTCATTCCTTGACATAAAGTCGTAATTTATGAATGAGTTGTGTGTTTTTTCTTAAAATGTTATCAAGATTAGTACTGAAAAGCCCTAAGGCAAATGTCTTACGGTGAAACATCGATGTCTACCAGTGAGGATGACATTGTTCCATGTAAGTGAAATGTTCACCTTCCATCGAGTATATTGTGAAGAAAACCTATAAATGATATTTGATTCAATTCCATAACGAATGTTTGGATTACAAACTGAGTAGAAGAAAAGGTGTATTGTATAATTCAATGTTCATAAAAAAGTATTTGTTTCGAAATCATTTTTCTTTCGTGTAATTCAATGTTCACATGAAAGTAGCTGTTTCAGGGGGGGATTATTCCCCGTTTGGAAGATTCCCACATTTATTTGTGGGAAGTTGTAGAAGATGGCGTTGTAGAAAGCCAACCACTTTCTCTCCCAAAAAAAGTTGTTATTGCTGTGTTTAGCAAATAATTTTCATTTTCAAAATATGATATTTGAATTAAGTTCAGAAAACAAATATACAATCAAAATATGATAATTCATATACCTACAATTTTCAGTATTTCCTTGAGTCATTCCGTTTTCGATATTCTTGGTTAAAGTTCATCAAAAGAGTGTCCTTAAGAAGAGTCATAATTACTACCTCAGGGTTGTTCTTAGAACAGAAGTAGATGCAACATTCAGTTTCCTTGCAAGGCGTCTTTTTACGAGAAGTCGTCATCGTCGTCTCTTATTCAAGATTATTTTTCGTATTAAGACAGATTAAGTCAGCATTAGACCACTAATGTACCGTTCCGTACTGCTTTTGGGCTCTCGTGTCTTCTTTGTATCTTAATTGAAGAGAATAAATTCCTACCTGATAAGCCGTGGTTAAATGGAAAGTTTTAATACCGAACGAGGTCGCAATTTTTTATAATTTCAAACGAAGGAGCAGGGTCAACCAGAGTAAAATCTTGTTCAGCTTTAACATCGGTTGGTTTCGAGGCCACAAAACGATGAAAAATTTTCTCCATTTTTAAAAATTCACCGAAAATATTCCCTGTTCATGGCTGCCAAAAAGATACGCAGCGTCTTCAAACTTAAAACATATGCTTTATAGATTGGAAACTTTCTAATTTTGTGATATTTTTCGAAAAACTACCGCCATCTAGATCAGACCATGTACTTCTGAAACCATCTTGATACATGCACATAAATTCAGGTATGAATACACACCAAGCGTAGGGGATACAATGTAATAGAATGATTCTAATAAATCTATTATTCCCATAGAAAAAACTATACGTTCGTATAGAGATTTTTACCATTTCAGTTACTCCATGTAACGATTTAATTATACACAGTACATATTGGTAATATTTTGCCAGAGGTAATGAAGGTATTGAATGCCTAATTGCAAGAAATAATTACCAAGTATCGACGGACGCCCCCGACCGCTTGTAACGTCAAAGTTGATTGATAGCAAAACGATGTTGACACACGAGTGCAACGGTTGCATAACAGGGGAGTTACAGGTCGTCTATAACGACTCCGGTCATTGCGACTCGATCACGCACAGTACGCCACAGCTACACCTACAAATTCTGGTTCTGTGCATATCTTCCACTCAATTGGTTGCTTGCGATAGTTCAGCTACAAAATAATCGTAAAACTAAAATGTACCAATTCAGCGGTATTTGAATTGAGAAGACGATGGCTGAAAAAACAGAATTTTCAAAAATAAATCATGGTAAATATCCGCCTTGAGTTAAAAAAAAATTCGCTTCGGTATACTTCTGCAAATACGATTTCTAAAAAGTCGAAGCCTTAGAAGAGTCGTAATAGGAGTTCTGTTCCGTATTTGCATCACCGCACAATTGGGTGATTTAAAAAATATAAGCATATATATTGAAGATGCAGACGCTATTGAAAAATAGAAAATGATTCACAGCTGGAATGGAATATTCACACGGAAGTCCTAGTAAAAAAATGCTCAATCTCGAATAACAGTCAAAATGAATTGAAGTATTGTAAAATATTTGTTTGAAAATTATGATGTTTATAAATATTCAAGTGAAAGCATTTTCTAAAAAAACTGTTTATCAGTTCCTAGACAGTTTTATTAATACTGAATATTGAGTCTACAACATAACCATAGAAATGAGTTAGAAAAAATAACGCATCCACATAATACCTGTCATAAAAATCTAGCTGAAACGTTAACACAGAAAACACAGAAAATAGTACAAAAATCATGAAGACATCTTGATCCGAATAGTATACGGATCGTATAAAATAGAACTATCCATAATTAGTTATATTAATAACGTATACACTTTTTGTCATTCAGCTAATTTGACTAAAGAAAAATATATGGATATCGAACCAATTATTGACTTCGGCAGTAGACTACTGATAGAATTATAATTTCCTACATTTTCGTCTTTACTTTTATTTTGACAATTATAACGATAAATATATTTTCTCCCACAATCAAATATGTGTTTTCTGCCTGAACTGTTTTTTTATTCAGTTTCCTCTATTAATTTTTTTTAAATTTTTTTGTTTCGATTATATAGTCATGCACAAATCAGATACACTGATTCCAGTGGCGTGTTTTATTCATTCCGTGAAAGGTATCATTGACTACTATAATTGTATACTACTTTGTAGTTTTTGGAAATACATAGTGTCATCGTCACAATCATTCTCATTTCTGATTTTTCATCACTATCAAAAATCATTTTACTATTTCAACAAAGTAACTATTTTTTGGAAAATCAAATCATTCTAAATGATATCTTTTTCTCACTGGACTTTTTGATATTATTTGTTGGCAATATCATGGAATGTCTATGAAATGAAAGTTTAATTAATGTAACCCAGACAAACTATAAATATTGAAATCAATTGTGGACGATACTGTTTTGAACTGAAACCGTTCAAAAGCCTAAAACTCTCTAAGGAGAAGTGTAATTTTTTTTCAAATGAATTACGAGTGACAATCCATATCCATTCATGCTTCACTTTTGAAAGTATTGCTTGTACATTGTAGTGACGTATTTGAAAATTTTTTCATAACCTTTCATGTATCTCTCATGTGGTAGTCAATTCCGGAAAGGATAGAAATCATTGAACTTCTTTGTAAGTGTACTGAATGAGCAAATAGAGTTAGCAATTTAACCAACAACAATATTGGTAGCCAAATTTCAAGAAAATGGTTTGGTTCCATCAGTTATTAATTCGATCAGTGCAAGAACTAATGAAGAAAGACTTTGACCGTCAAATACATTCTTGCAAAATTATGAGTAAATGAGTGATGAAAATAATTTTTCAGAAGTTGAACGATTATACGGGTATAAGTTTCGGAAGTTCCCTTCTAAATCATTTATTTTTCCCTGAAAATTAAAAAACTGATACCTGGATTCACTCTATAATGATATCGATCCAACTCCTATAATTGATATAAAGAATGATCTGGCATACATTAAAAACAAAATTACGTATCGATGAGACTGTGCTAGCAGCACAGCTGAGTAGCACCACCAGTTACTCGACTAAAGTATTTTTTTGTAGTAACACGAAAAGCGAAATGAACCGCACTACATCTGACTCATAGAAAAACTTGCGAAGAAGTCGTTGGTGTATGTTGCGGAGTGACAACTCAACTTATCCAAAATGTTCGGAAATGATTTGAAAAAAATATTCAATGGTGGTTGGTGGATAATATTTCCAGGTTAGGTTATGAGTTGCATCCATTAAACATATTGTGAGCATTTCAATGTTCCATATCTTAAAAACAAATGAAACGATTATTGAGAGAAAATAGCTTGCAAGCTAAAATATGCTTGTAGCCCATTATTTTTCAAAAAGTAAGTTTTTTGTTACACTACACTATTACTAGTATCGAAATAACTGAAATATAAAGCAATTGTTGTGAAGTATATGAACATATTTTTGCTGAGTATGAAATAGACGTTGACCATCCCGCTGCCGGTGAATATCATTCACAATCTCGTTCGAAATTAATGTATGGTTGTTAACAGCTTGTATTCAATCATGTGCATTTTTACTATCCCTTTACAAGACAAGTTATGTACAACTTAATTACTTTCGTGTAAAAATAGACAGACAATAATTTTAGTAGGACGTTCGGCATGGAAAACATTAATTACGTTATCAATTAAGGTAAGCAAACTATGAAAGTATAAATGTGGTGTAGTTTTGCAAGAGTAGACTGACACCTGACGCTGTGACCAGGTTGTGGTAAGCACATAACTTGAATAGGGCGTGGGTGTGATATGTAATACTTATTACCTGGATGTCTAAAGATATTTTAATTACCCAGCAGAAAACATTTTTTTTGGAAAGCAGTGAAATTTTTAGTTGATTGGATGACACTATTTTATATCTGTCTATAAAATTCTACCTGTATTCAAGATTTCATCAATACGTTGATAATGATGTTGATCTTGAAGGTATATACAGTAAGAAAAACAATGAGATGGTGGAAGACTTCGACATTGGTGTTGGAGGGAATGCATTCCTATGTAAGAACTGGCGACCGCCCCGGCTCCGTACGGGTACAATGCTGATTCGAAATATACTACAAAATGTATTAATATATATTGTCATTGTCAATATCAACATGTTTCTCTCAGAGGTCACTGTTGAAAGAGCGACATATAAGTAACTGTATTTTCCTGCATTTTGAATCTGTAACATATTTCAAATACTCACTCAAATTACATGCTGCATACCAATTTGAAGGAATAGTGATGAAAATATAATTTTGTTTTATGGACGCGCCTCCTTTTTTTCTGTGGCTCGCGCCCCGATTGGAATATTAAAAACTACTTTCTTATTGTACATCTACTATATAAAACAAACCAACGCACAAAATTTTCATGAATGCGTTTTGTTCTCCCACGGCTGGCACCGCAGTTGGAATATTTAAAAATGCTTCCTTATAAAACGAACTTACCTCAAAAATAAAGCTATATAGAGAAACAGTGATGAACAGGTAAATTTTTTATGTAAAGTCTTACCTTTTACCCCACGGAGGGCGCCCCAGTTGGTATATCTGAAAATTATTTCTCAGTACGCATTTAAGACCTAACAAGCACCTATAAACCAAATTTCAGCTTTTTAGGACTCCCCAGTACGTAGATAGAGAAATGAATGAATAAGTGTTAAGTGAGTGACTTTAGCATTTATCAGTATGGATAAACCATTCTCTCCTCATGTTATGTCAAAAAACATAGATGGCAATGAAGGCCAAATGAGATACTTCATTTAAAAAACTGCTTAATTCTGTATGCAACCTTCTGGCATTTTTTCAACACAAAAAATAACAAGAAATGTAATTTTAATTTTTTACTCAGTTTCCTACGAAAAAGTAAAACTGTATTCTATAAGATGTTGGAAATTGAAATCTTGTAAATAATGCATGCATTCAGACGTTTCAGAGGCCATAATCTAGAGACCAACAACATAACCTAATAGTTGGCGGTTGCTCTATTCACCATATTTTTATATTTTTGGTTGGAAATTACGCCCCGGATCCGTGAACCGAAAATTGCTCTGTTACAGAATTGGCAAAATATATCTTTGAGAACTTCAACTTGAACTTTGTGAAGGCCTTCGGCATCATGTAAACCGAAATATCGATTTATTGCGCGTCATATGTTAATTGGGAGACATATATTTATAATGGCAACCATTGTAGATAATATTGTTGAAACGAATTTTTAGGTTTTTTTATAGGCCAGTAATCCCTAATATTCTTCAAAAAAGGTATTAACTGGAATGCATTGTATACAATTTTCCCCGACTTCGCATTTGAAACACTAAAGCTCTCAACAATAATAACATTCATATAAGCAAAAATGACACTCTATTGTCATATTCGTCTACTGCGTCTCCTGAAGACGCCAACTTGATTAATGAAACGTCTGTCGAGAGGAGTATTACAGTTCAGCAGTATTTGGGAACAGTGCTTGTTATGGTCTACGCCAAGGCTTTCAGTTCTAGCTTTTATTACTCATTTGAATGATTGTTGAAAACACATTGTTGATATTTTCAAATTCCAACTTGTTTGCCTATGTTGCTCGAGTTTTTGCTGCCAGTGAGTACACTCACTTGTAATGTTCTATATTCGTCAAGTATGATGTATTTTCAACAGTGAAAGTTAACAAAAACATTAGATATATAGTTTCATTACTCTCTTTATAGACATTGTGGATCCTGAAACTAACTTTAATAGCGAAATAAACCTGAATTCTGTACGAAATATGTCCGCTGGGAATGTTCAATTATAAACAATTATCGTGTAGATAAGGAATCTTTATTAAAACTGATTTCTTCAGTTGATTAGCTCGCAAACATGAGCTGAAACTAGACAAATAGGACTGTATTAATAAACGGATAACGATCTTCACTCTGATTGGTTATTTAGCATTAATTAATTGAAAATATAGAACGCCGTATACAGAATAGCATGCAATGTTTGCATACGTTAATTATGAACATGGACTATTATGTTCACTGATTTATCAGAGCTTCCTGATTGAAAACGATCTAGTTCACATTCCAAGGAATAGTTGTTTGAAAGTTTGTTCTGATAAACACTGTTCAATTCTGGAAAATCATTCCAGATACTGAATCTCCTGAATTCCATTCATTATGGTTTGATTTAAAATAATAAACAAAGTCTAGTTGAGCAGTCATTTCAATCAAGAGTTTTGGATTAAACTACGAAGTTGATTCACAATTGACTTTGAAAATTTCAAATATTTTAAAAACTCTTCCAATGTAAAAACTTCATTTCTGTTCAGAAAAGTTGATTGTAAAAGTGAAGTAAAAATTCAGTACTGCTTTCCCCCATTCAATAATTAGGATTCTCATGCTGATATATATGGAATTTTGGAATTCCTCACAACCAATGAATATTAGATTCAATATGAGTATAATGTGGTGGACCACTCTCACATTATGAAATGCAACTAAATATATCCTTCGCCATTCAATAAAATTCCTGTTATTGTTATCATTGTCCATTCTGTCCTTTCCAGGAAGGTGGTGGTGGTGGAAGGTGGTCTCAGGGAGACATCTCCTTCATATCGGTCGGTGCAGGCCAATACTCGCCAAACACACACTCTCTTATTGACGATAACGCCTGACTTTCGCATAGGACGTGCCGGACAGTTTCATCTTCCTTTTCACACATCCGGCATAGAGGTGTGTCCACTAGCCCCATATTGTGGAGGTGTTTCCTCAGTTGACAGTGGCCAGTCAGGAATTCTACTGTCAAGCGTTGATTTTTCCTGGTCATCGTCAGATATTTCTTCGGGACCAGCTTCCCAGGGTCACCTAAGGTGATCCCATCTCTTTAGGTATTGAGCATGGGTATGACATTTGGCTAGTTCCGCAATTGTCGAAGTCATCAGGCCTCAGGTGTCACTGGGTCCTAAAATCTTTAGGACCCAGTGCGGGCAGTGCGCTCTTCCTTGGCTAAAGAATCGTCAATGCGATTACCTCTACTCCTGCCGTGCCCTTGAACCCACCTCAGGATAATGTTATTATATACCGAGGCTTTGGGTAAAACTTGGTTTTACTCTAGTGCTAGCCCTGAGGTAACACGCTGTCTGTTTGAGGCAAATAGAGCTTGTCTGCTATCAGCGCAGATTGTTAGAATACTAGAGATATAATAACTTTCCATTCATCGATGAATAGGTTTTCAAACTATGATGGTATTTCAAAAACTTATACTTCTTACTATACAAAAATATTGTAATCGGAAAGTGAAGAGTTCTTGCTCTATTTAACCAACGTGAATCCATATTTCTCTATGAAATTCTGTCTACAAAAAATATGTATAGTCAAAAATATGTAATTTTTTAAATAATCTCTACAGATACAAACTGAAGGAAAAAACACCCTTTGATGATAAAACTATAAACATTGAATCATATGGATTACATAAAAATATATAAATATGAAATTTATTTCAAATAATTATTTCCATATCAATATTGAAATACACGAATATTTCTTTTTTCCGTTCATTTCGGACTCCAAACATTTGTTATGGATTTCCATAGGAACGCCTCACGACGTCATATATAGTATTTCTATTACATGGAACTTGACGATACTCAAATTGTCTTCGTCAAAGTTTCGCTTATCTTCAACTCCTCGTCAAGATTAATTGGCTCCAAAAAGTATCAGATAGATACTTCCAATAAGTTCCGAAAACATTAAAATAAGGGATGTACTAAAATCTTGAAATGACCTGCTATATTACACTTTATGACTTTGTCGAAAACGTTCAATCTCATTGCGCAGGCTATTTGATATTCTCAAAAAAGAAACATTCAGTACTGCCTAGTGGATACTCCGATACATACTTACGATGTGTAACCAATAATCATTTTGTCGATTCTCCAGCTGAACAAAGCGGTACTACAAGTATCATCGATTCCATCCGGACAAAGCCACGACTTGGATGACTGCGTGCATGCATGCAAGCAGTGTATAAGTGGATCCCCTGCAAATTTAGTATTTTCACTGAAAATTTATGATCTATGACTCCATCTCTGATGTAGGTAAGAAGATGAATTGAGAAGTTAGGATTTTTTCGATGCCGGAGATTTATTTCACTTTCTGAAACGGCGATCGTGATCAATTTCACTTTCATTGCGGGGTATTGAATTATCCTATCAGGAGAAAAACGTCTTTATCGAAGATTACACATCATTAGGATGGCAAGCGCCATGGGGTTTTTGTTCGACTTGATCTATTTTGAACGATTCCGGTTCTTAAAAAAATTATACCATTTGATTTCCCTTGTATGTAATATTTTACAATATTTTTGTTTATTACATCTATATATAGTCACTTCAATAGATAATTTTATAATAGAAATGTTATAGCCCCCTATCATTCTTTGAATTTAACAAATGTTGCCTTCAGATCAAGATAGTCCATGATGGTTTTCGAATATTAGCAAAAACTAAAATTACCGAATTTCATTTTTCAGAAGTCAGGTCCAAGTAGAAACCAAAAATCTTCGGACTAGAAGTCGAAGGAATACATTTCTTGTAAATTTCCAATTATATGTTAATACCTATACTTATGCATTTCCTTCAACTTTCTGTTACATTTTGATTTCTATTTGATAACTAACGTTCATGAAGCATACGAATGCTTATTTTGGTGTTTCTTGGTCAATAAAGATATTGGGAAATTGTAATATTGGGGAAATGAAAAAAAATCTCCAATGAACGAATTTTGATATGTGTTTTGTGGAGAGAATTAGTTTTTCAAATAATGATTATACCTACTTCTCACAATAATTTGAGGAAACAATTCCTAGACATATATATCTGCAGATTTTAAAAATATATTTGAAGTGAATGTATGTCATAGGAAAAATATTGGTTTATTCTATTTTGGTATAACTCGAATTTGATGATGTTTCCAAAGAGAAACATCGAGAAATACAAGACTACATTTGTTATTATACTGTCTATTGAAACTGATGAAACAAACTAAAAATCTGTATTAAAAAAGTGGTGATGGAATTGATTGAGCTGAATATCGCGTTTGAAACTGGTTCACACGGATCATAACAAACATGAAAAACGGTAGGTATGTAAGTTCCTTCGTTTCATTCACAAAATCCGTCGTGTTTAATTTTCCGAAAAAAAAATTATATGCCTCGGGATTAGGCAACATTTCTCTTATTTAATCAACTCTGCGAATAACTACTCTCGAGAAAGCAATAGTGGGATGAAATGAAAATAATCTTATTTTTATAGGGCTTTCAGCACTTCAAGTTGGAATGGAAATATTATCCGTAGGAAGTCGGGGCAGTGGTGCTACTTGGGAAACTTCCATCGAAAACACTACCCAAATAATGACATATATTAGGTGGACTGCACAGTTCGTAGGCTAGCACATAGATGGCGCTACTAGTATTGAATCTATATGATTCAAAACATTTACCCAAATATTTCATTCGTGTGATTGGACTCCATATATGTAATTCCATTAGATAATGATCTTATACAAATCTCATTACGAACGTAACTGTTGAGATCATTCTATCTGCAGATGTCTCACGAGTACCATCATATGACCAGTATTTTGCAAATTCAATGTTTACTGGGTAGCCAATATAATGAATCACAAAAGTCTCATAGCAAATCAACCAATTATTTTTGTTGTCAAGAACGATGAAAACAAATCACGTAAAAGTAAAAGTTCAGTGTCGTTCAAAAATTACTTAGAGTTTTATAAAATTAAAAAAACTTTGATATCAAAGGACATCAAAAAATGAATATTGAGAGCTTCAATCGGCACTCAGCGTATTTAAACAGCAGATAATGGTATGTTAGGTCATTAACGACACCAGAATACTTTAATTTCCCCTTATTAGCACCGCACTAATCGTGTGAAACACTGGATAATGAATACATGTTGTAATTCTCAAGGTTGTTCGGAGCAGAAACAAATTATTCACTCAAAATTGAATTAGGACCATAGCACAACATTTTCATTTCTTTTGAATGACTAATCGATAAAATTAAATTGAAAATGAATACTACCGGACTGGTTCTACGAAATTAGTCTTCAACGTGTTATTCTTCACAGTATAGTTTCAGTAAAAAATTTAAAGATCGTTTGCATTAAAGAAAATTACACGTTTAAAGGAATTTGGTAACTTTTGTCCAAATTTTTCACAAGTTTATTTTAAACTCCCAATCTATCCGACACAAAATTTGTGTTTCTGTTGTTTTCAATTGATTTGCTCAAATTGTAATTTTATTCTGTAGGCTACGTCCAGAGCTTTGTTTTTTTCAAAAAAAGAGTGTCATTAGTGGGTTCGCCAAAGTAGGTTGATGTCATATAATGCTTATTATCGTTTTCTCAAACTGGATACACCTGGTGTTTCACAAGGATCTATTTTGGGTCCAGTTCTTTTCATTTTGTACATAAATTAAATCGCAAATTTCTCTCCGGATATTGAGATGACTGTCTATACAGTCGACACTTCTCTACTGATTTCCAACAAAAATCAAAGAGAACTAGAAGGAACCTGTGAAACTGCTCTATGACAACTCATTTCTTGATTCAATCAAATCACTTTTTATTTCAATGCAGACAAAACTAACCTTGTGAAATTCCATAGTAATCAGATACAATTGGTAGATGTTGATATAATTTTAAATAACACACCTCTGTCTATAAATAAGAGCTGTAAACTCTTAGGACTATTTGTTGAGTCACATTTAGATTGAAAAGAACATTGCAAGCTCCTGATTTGCAAACTCTCCACTATATGTTCAGAAATCTCAAAGTTGTTTTGACACAGCAACAAGTAATACTTATACTACGCACAAGTGGAAAGTCGACTGAGTTATGGTATTTGCCTATGGGGAAATTCTACACTGTCGAATAACGTCCTCGTATCATAGAAAAATATCATTAGGTGTATTGCTGGTGTGAAAAAAGATTATTCTAGTCGAGAAATCTTCAAAAGATTGGAAATTCTGACCTGTAAGGCGTATATGTATTTGAAGTATATATCTTAGTGTTCCAAAATAGGGATTATTTTCATAAATAAAGATTACCACTCTCTAAACGCAATATTTCCTTGAATCGGCGCAAAGATTTTTAACAACTCACCTTCTTCCATCAAAAGCTTAAAACATGAACGATTTTAAGAAAACTCATAGGATACCTGGTTGGGAAATTTCTATGCTCTTTAAATGAATGAACTTGAACTTTTATTTAATCTGAATCTGTATTTTTATGTAAGTCAATATACTGTGTACTATGTATATTCATATTCATTATGTAAACATGTTTCATAGTGTTATATAATCCTCTTAATGTACTGTTATTTTACTTTTGTACATTTCTTTATTTAAATCCCGACTGTATTACCATGCTGTTATAACCATGGCTCATTCTTATACAACTGTTCTTGTACAACTGTCTTCAAGAAATAAAGTGATTTGATTTGATTTTTTGTTTTCAAATTCGTTTCTCTGTGGAAAAAATTCAATGCATATCAAATATTATGAACTAGAAGAAAATAAATCTAAATAATGGAGTATTTACAAATTATCAGGGATTTTCAATGGCGCATTTGCTAGAGAAAATCTACCAATTAGAATGACTGGTATGCAGAGTGTATGAAAGATCCAACCTACTTTCTTGGTTGAGTGGTAGAATAGCGTAAGCTAAACTCCGCCAAGATAAAAATAAAGACCATTTATTATTTTAATTATTGCTTCCGGATGAAGATGGAAAATTGAGCTACTTCATTATTGTAAACTGACAAAATAAACGAGTAAATCAATTAACAATATGACACTTGAGCTAAATTGTCTATTGGCAGTAACAATCCATTTATTTTTGGTTATTTATCGAACACGTCGTTAATAAAATTAAACACTCACATGTCACAAAATATCTTGCAGTGAAATCAACGATATAATCAGACACTCAAATCGTTAGTGACAGAACTAAACTAGAAACACTAATCCGAAGTCTTCTTTTCCTCCTCGCTTATTCGATAGCTAATAATACGGTGTAAATGGAAGTCAGCTAATTACGATATCAAAAGCAGCTTATGACGGCCCGTCAATCCTAATCAACTATCAGCTTGGCCTGGCAACGGTTCAGCCGTGATCGTCATTTTTTCGAATCCGATCACGACGAACGTTCTCTTATGCAGTATGCGTGTTGCAACTATGAGTAGATATGTTAGGTGGTTAAGCTAAAAATCGCCAAGTGTTGTTTAGCTCTACTTGTAAACGGTTATTTCATTGCAGATAAGTCGGTATACCTATCTCTTTAATGGCTGGTAAATTGAAATTCGTGGATAAGTCCGACCATTTTTTGTACCCCAGCTGCGTCTAGGAAACGAGGTATTTATTATACGGGTGTGAAATATTTTCTATTTAGCGATTAAATATTCTAGTCACAAATAAAATGAGAATATCCATTAATTATGATAAAGCAGGAATTACTATGAAATTGATTTATCTATTTGTGCCGGTGATGGAAACGGAAATAAGATTGAAAAATATAAGTCAAATATTGGAAATCGCTAAAAGCTGAAGGCAACCATGAATGAATACATTTGAATATGTAGCAAAACATTAGTAGGAAAGAGGAAAAACAAAGATAGTGGGGAGAGATGAATAAAGTGCGTTCAAGATCAAAAAATAAACGAAAATACAAGGAAAACAGCATAGGGCAATAATAATAATATGAAAGTTATGCAGAAATTCATTGTTTCGATGAGAGAGGGCTATGTTTGAGAACTGCAGATTTTTAACATTATCACACAGGTACGTTTACAAGCTACGGATATATAAAGTTCAATAGAATGACAAAAAAGAAGAAATTATCGGCCGATAAAGTAAAGAGAAAACTAAAATACCGAAATAAATAGAAAATATGATATTCAAAAGGCTTGGTAGAAAGTTTTGAAGACATCACAATTATTTCGCAGAAATGATGAGCTATCGTTTCTTTCATGTATACTTATAATAACTATGTGCATCGCATGAGAAGTGAATGTTATGGAAATGGACAGGCTCAAAAATAAAGTTTTGGTAGGTGTAAGAATAAGTGAATTAAAAAATCCATATCCAAAATTAGTTCTGCTTCCAAACATTAGAACTGCAACTTTTTTCACGACACGCGTTTTTCAAACCAAGTTGACGACTAGGGAGATGAAATAGAATGAACTTGATTGGTGAAACTCACGTCCAGAAGAGTGTTGTAGTTCTGCTGTTTGGGGGCAGTACTTGTTTTTACTCCAAGCCTTTCATCGATAATTTTAAAATTTCTTCACACCTATTTTGAATTCGAGAAGCATATATGTTGATTCCAATATTATCTGGAAAATCCGAATCTGTGAAAATATATATTATACCTAATTGAAATGAGACTGTTGTCAATGCATCATTTTTATTATATTTCAGAGAATTATAAATTCATTCAACTATAATGAATCTACCTATAACATCAAATTGATAACTGTTGCTTTTAAGATAGTTTCGAATAATCAATTTCTTAATTTTTTTTTCAATTTTTCAATACTAGTGGAATTATTCACATTCATGCTCCAAAACATTATCATATATAGTACACATGATCTCACAGACAAGACCTGCTTGCATAAAGTTGCACTAAGGCACTAAAGCATTTTTTAGGTGGAGTGTATGGACACAAATCAACAGTTTTTTCAGCCGTAGCAGTTCTTGAAAGTTTGACTTCAGAATACAGGTTATGTAGACACCACAGGCGTTTAAACGTAACTGACCACTCCGACAGTGTAAAAATCAATTCCGCCAGCCGATTGCAGTTCAATCTGATTGGCCAGCGTAAAAAACTTGTTTATGTCACCCATCAGATGCAAATGTACGTCGTGATCATGCTTTAATCACGCATCTATCGTTGTTTGGGTTGCTTCATTTGCTAGATGATTATAGTTTAGATCAACAGTAACAATAGCTAGAACTGAAGAATAGAGGAATATCAAGAACAGAACATTCCTGATCTCTCAAGTTTTCGTGAATTAAAAATCGAGTGGAGCCAGTTTTCGAAAAGACTGGAGAACTTATGCATAGGTATATACCCAGTTCACATGCAATGACATTTCGTGGAATCATTAAAATTCAATATGATTAAATATTATTGAACTAATATTAAAATTCAATAACTCGCAGTGAAGGGTACTAAGAAATGGAACAGATTAAACATCACAATAACATATTGGTTACAATTTACAATGGGTTTTGCGTAATTTTGATCAATATATAACGATACGTATTAAGTAAGTCAGAGAAATTCTTGCTTCCTAAAAGTTATCTTCGCGTGTGCTGCCTATATCTTTGAAGTTACTTGCAGATAATTTACCGTAAGATTGTTTATCTTAAATAGTTCTTAATAAAAGTCAACGATAGCACATTTGTTATAGTATTTCATATAGATAAACTTTGTCTTTAACACAAAATAATTTGGACGACTCGTTTAGAAGTTATCACGATAACACCAACCTGACGCAACGCGGTAAGCCAATAGGCATCGCGTCTACTGTAAGACGACGGGGGACGATACGCAGTGGTAGAGGGGCGGTCTTAGCAATGAAGCGCCATCGCCGAGAACGCGACCCGAACGCGAGCAGACGCGTGAGGGCAAACGTCGTTGACGGTTGTGTTAGTTTTTGCGATTTTCTTCATAGGTAACATAATTTGATTCTCGGAAATATTCACCATCTAGTGTAATTGGCATATTTTTTCAGTTACTGTAATTTTAAAGTAAAAATATAAATTACTAGCTGTTGGTCGCTCTCATATGTACAGCCGAAGCTATAGATCCTAGAATCTTGAAATATGCAAGTAGGTTCTTTCTATAATTGTGAAGGAGCATCAAGAAAAAGCATCTGTCTGGAATTTCCAGATCCACGGGGAAAACAGAAGATTGTATTGAATTTTTGAATTTTGTCAGTTTTGAAGTTGTATAGCTGAAATGTTGGGTTAATAAAAAAAGCATTGTAACTATTTGTTGAAAATGGTCTATCACGAAATCAAATGTGACAAACCAAATTCCATACGGTCGAAACCGCGGGCAACAACTAGTATATTATATGACTGAATATTTACACTGTCATATTTCTAGCGAATCTTCTTTCGTCTACGTTCGTCCCAATAGCATCAGTGAATATACAAAAATGAATGTTCCAAATTCCGGCATCATATCAACTTTAGAGCAAAACGGAATCTGCAGGAATTCGTCATCCATATGCTTTCCTTCCAAAAAGGTCTGTCAGCGTTGAGGTTCTTTTCACCAGGTGGTTGATTCGGGTAAGCTGCCGTTGACGTGAAACAATTCATCAAAACTTAATCTCTTCGCCATCTTGACTCATTTATAATTGAATAATTTATCATAACTCGGCAGCATACCAATGTGGTGTGGTCAAATAATGATATTTCGCTCTTTTCTGCCTCATTTTGAATTTTACTGTAGGGATTATCTGTTGCATTGATCATTATATTATCCAATTATAGAAAATCACTCATAAATACAAAATATATTTTTCAATTTAATGAAATTAGTTTTGATACGATATAAAAGTAATAAATACAGAGGTGTTGCTTAAAAATTTCCTATTGATTTATCAAACCCACGTGAA
>WOGP01000358.1:0-25758 GCA_015342065.1 Leptinotarsa undecemlineata | reverse complement strand
AGGGCAGCGCGAGCACAGATTAAATATTATTTGAAATCAACTGGTTGTCCCGATCGAAATCATCTCATTTGACGTTTATAAATTATTACTTAATAAATAATTATAAATAATTTTCATTTTCATTAACAAATACATCAACACTAAACAGGCCAGAGATGATGCAAATATTCTCATTATTGAGATAGCTATTGAAGAATCTAAACGTCAACGAACAGCAATTATAGTCGGTGAAAATATTGATTTACTTGTGATTTTAACTGGGCGTACACTATCTCTTGAACAAGATTTTTTTTAAGTTGGCAAAGCAAATGTGAAAACGGAAATATACTCCTCTAAGAGTTTCGATAAATATTCAAGTTCTAAAAAACATATTTTGTTCCTTCACGCTTTAAGCGGCTGTGATACGACTGCTGCGCTCTTTAAGAAATGAAAACAAAAACGTTTTTAAGAACATTCAAGAAACTATCTAATTTGGATGAATTTGCCGCAGCATTTGAAGAAGAAAACTGTCCGGTTCAAAGATCATTTGATAATGTATTGCAAACTTTATTAACTGTTTATAAGGCTCCAAAGTCTGTAGATACTATCGATCATCTTCGTTATGCACAATATGTCTAACAAAGCTCAATAAACCTGTGCAGTTAGCAAATATCCCACCCACCAACAAGTGGAGCAGCTCACCAACATTTTAATCGTGTTTATTACCAAGTTTTATCTGGGTTAGGACATGATTTGGAACTCCAGGAATGGGGTTGGACAATGCGTAACGGATTGCTAGAAACTATCATGACCATTTTACCACCTGCTCCAGATGAGTTACTCTATACGATAATCCGTAACTGCAAAAGTGGTTGTGATTCAAGATGTTGATGAAGCAAAGCGGGGTTGCAATGCTCTTCAACTTATGGCCAGTGTAACTGGCAAGCTTGTCTCAATGCTGTACCATATGAGACCGATGCTAACGAAGATAGGTCCTTTGATCCAGAAATCATGGAAGAATTGAAAACGAATCTGGGTGAAGATGACAATGAAGATAATAACGCCCGTGAATTTTTACAGCTGCGAGAAGACGACGTCGATGAAGAAGAAGAAACTTGAAATTAAAACTCATTATTCTTTCAATTATTTTATTTGTTTTTTTTAATTTTCACATTAAAAAATGTATCAAATGAGATTTTTTGATGAAAATATTAAAAATTTTATTTATTTTCTATTCATTTTTATTTATTGAAGAATAATTACTATAGATTAGATCTAAATTATAATGTAAATATATATTTTTCCCTCTACAAATTTATAACTACACGGGCAGGTAAGTGTTATTAAATAAATTTATACTTAATTGAAAATAAATAATTAGTCAAAAAAATATTTAAATATAATGTATTTTTGGGAAAGAAAGTTTTTGGCTTTCTACTACTCCATCTAATGTATTTGTTGATGAAAAATGAAAATTATTCATAATTATTCATTAGGTGATAATTTATAAATCTTACATGAGCTGATTTCGATCGGGACAACCAGTTGATTTCAAATAATATTTAATCTGCGCTCGCGCTGCCTTATATCTCAAAAACCATTCAACGTATGAAAAAATGTTTGAAACAAAAGTTGTAGAGAATTCAATACTCTACAATATTTATTTTCAATAGAATTAGTATAAAACCCATGCAAACCCATGCAAAAGGTCGGTTTTTTGACTGTCGACCATCAATTTTAGAAGTTGCGGTCGTTGAATCATATGTGAATTTGGAGAATACTTTTATGATGCCAAAATACAAAATTTATTTAAATTTATAGCTGGGATGTCCAGTTTCCTAGGCAAAACCCCTAAAATGCCTGGACTATAACACCTGTCGGATATAATCATACACCCTTTGAAGTATCAGCCAAAAAAGTAGTTGTTTTCTGATAGCTGTCAGTCCATTAACCTACAGTGAAGATGAGTTGAGACTAGCCTTAACAAATTGTACTTTCAGACAATTTGATTTCCAGCCAGGCTTCAAGTATACACCTTACAATTTGTTAAGTTTTTTTCTCATACGATGAACTGGGCGATTCGAATATGCGGTTGGTTAGTACCTCCTTTACGGGCAAATGGGGCGATGACAAATTTGTTTGTCGTTTGCTTCAGCCTTGCTCCAGGAATGAATGATACTCTTAAATAAATTTGATATTCAGTTATGGGAAATCATTGCCTTCATGTTGATGACGCACTGCACTGATGTGAGGCCGAATAACCCGAAACCGGTCTACAAGTGTGCCCATTCCAATAATTAAAAATCGATTCCTACAGTTGTATTGCCAACATCATGAGCATGAAATACTTTTGTGAAGATTCCTACATTGACATCTGTTGGATATAATCCAGGGGAATAGTTGTTTTTTTATTGGTATTACTCCATCAACCTACAATGTAGGTGAGTTGGGAGTGGCTGAACGAATTGTTCTTTTACATAATTTGATTTACAGGCAGTCTTCAAGTATTCTCCCTTACAATATGTGAAGATTAAAAAAAATTCACCCCGAAATCAATTTCTGCTTCAATCAAAATGAGAAATAGTCAAAAATAATAGTCACGTTATTAACATATGTTGAAATTATTTTTTTCCAATGGTTCTAGTTTCCAATAGAAATATATTTTCCAAACCAAATTTCAGCAGCATAACATAACATTGATGTTTTGTAAATTGCATTACTGTTGCAAAATAATACCAAAAGCAACCTACATAACACTCCTTTACTTTGTCATTATTTTACTCCAAATATAATTTGAATTAGCACCATAATGAATGTGTATTTTTCAACAAAAACAAATGTAGCTATTAAAATTTTGTCATATGCGATTCAACGTTTTATTTGTTTTGACCCTGTATAAAGCAACTACATGAAATATCTATATTTGAAGAGGTGAATTGTCTCACATTTTATGGCAATATCTTTGAAAAAATATGGCCGGAATGAAGCATTGCCATAACTAAGAAATTTAATGTACGATGCGTTGAACAATATTATACAGAAGTAGAAAAAATTAAAAATAATCATCCACATCTGAAATTCTTTAAAAAATCGGATTTTGCATCTGAACATTGTCATATGAAAACTTTTTAATATTTTCAGAAGTAACCCAATTTTGATTTTTTTTTTTGCTGGATAATACAGATTTGAGATATTTTTCTGATTCGTGAGAACATTGGTCAAAACTTGATGGAGATCCATGAGAATATATTTGAGGACACCTACAACTTCTCAAAACAGCAAACGCTTTTTCGGGCATGCTTTATCAATATAACATGCCTGAAGAAGGTACTGTATATTGAAATACGTGTTCTTACTTCGTGAAATTTCACAAAAACATATTGAAGTGAAGGCAGTGACATCTCTCATTCTGTAGAATACAAAATAGCTTTCTTCAATTGTTATGTCAACAGAGTGTTGAACATTCCTTTATCACCCACTAATTTTATCTTAGAATTAAATACATTGAAACAGATTGCAGTCAACAATGGCAATGACATCTGTTATTCACAAATTAATTAGTAAATTCAAACACAGGTCAGACAAAAGATTGGCTTTCTACTCAACTAGCTTTGTTAGTTCACCTTTTGTGAAATAGTTCTTTTAACTTACTTTGATCAAAGTATGTGTACTGTTACTTCCATACTCATAGAAAATATCATACCATACAAAAATTTCATTTAAATCTCACAATAACTTAAGCAACTTTCTAGCAAATTTCAAAGACAAAATTAACAAGTTACACAGAACTGGAGTCTATAAGCTTGACTGCTTTGATTGTTCTGCATCTTACATTGGTAGAACCTGTAGATCTCTTATCACTCGCATTAATGATCATCTTAAAGAAACCTGAAAACTCTACATTGGGTAACCATATTGAATCTCACAATCATAACTTCAGCCCCAATAGAAATTCAAAAGTTTTACATAAAATCGACAATAAAACTTTCCTCGGACTGGACTTGTTTGAAGAGCTGGAGATTTCCAAAAAGCTTTCTGACAATGATAACTGCTTGAATACTCAAGTTAACTTATTCAGAGATTTCCTTCCCCTTCTTAAAAGGATTATGAATTGTAATTAGAATAATTTAAAATTTATTATAACTTTCTTTTCAATTCGATCATTTTATGACGAAAGCCGAGAGCGCTTTGCAATAAGAATTAATAATTATACACTTATAGACAAAACTTATTTGATTCATTCATCTCCCATCTATTTATGGGATCTACAGAAGAATAATTTCATGAATATCAAATAGAAACGAGGCTTTCCAAGGCGGTCAGTTGCAAAGCCCAACTTCGACATCGACCGCTTCGTCTTTGGGATCTGGTTCAATCCTTATATGATGTTATTTCAAAATGTTACTATTTTTTCGGTGATTTCTCATCCCGATCGAATAAGTACTTGGTGTCAAAATCAAACTTCAAATAAAACAGAAAAATCCATATGATACGATCTTTACTGTTCACGCCATTCAATAAAAAAATTGTGATTTCATTGTGAAGGAATGCTAATCATTGTCAAATTACAATTCGAAGTATTCGTTATCATTGCCGAAACACTTTTTGGTACAGTTGTTTCACAAATAACATATTTCGTTGCGATACATACATGGTCGTTCCACATCAGAGATTTATTTGAATGCGAATATCTAACTTCTAGGCACTTCTCTAAACCACCGGAGTTGTCGGGTTGATTTTCGGACCAGTTAGCAAAAAGTATAGGCTTGCCAGTGGACATCCACACCCAGTGATTGCCGGGCATGGTAGTGCCTGACGTCCAGAACCAATAATCTCCCCAACGAACTGAAACATGCAACAAATAATACGAAGTTTATTGATTTTTTTCAAGTCAAAAATTCATCCAGTTCCATTATTGAGGACTAGATGCACCAGTATTCATTGGCTAACATTTTCAACATTATTTTTAGGACTATAAAACTTTTTAGAACTTATTAGGTGTAACTAATATTGAGAAACGGCTGAACTCTTTTCCAGAAATGAAACATTGTTTAATAGAAAGTTGAAGGATATATCCAATGACTCATCAAAATATCTTCTTACGTACCATTAACTCATCTTGTTGTTTAAAAGGCATATCTGAGGTTCCTAATTCTCATTGCTAGACGGATTCTTCTTCTGAAGACTGATTTAACATGGGTTTTTTTGTTTCTGTAATAGAAGTATGAACACTTTTTTGTGACACTCTAAAAATGAAGAGACTACTTTTTATTTTAATTGTGGAAATAACTGTTCGCGATCTTATCGTTTTATTGCTTTCTGTATTATCATGGTTAGAAAGAATACTATCACAATTTCAAATTGTACGACTTTCAATTGGAAGCAAAATTGACTTCAGCTTTCCAAAAGGATTTCAAAGCGAGATGATGGTATATTTTTTAATTATTTCCTTAGTCAGGTGTTGGGAACTCAAACAGTTCACGTTTTTTTCTTGGAGTACCAGACATTCTGCAGATGGTTTATATAAAAATGTACTGCTTCTGATCTATTTCACCCAAAGTGATATCTCATGTTTCAAGTTTATGAAAATTGTGGAACAAATTGTCTAGAATAATTTTTTTTCCTTTCTTTTCAACCAAGTTTTTCACAATGTTATTCTGAAAAAATACGTAGAAATTTAAAAACGTTGGATCGAAACCCACTACAGAATTTTTTGAAGAGAAAGAAGGGGCCATCCATAAATAACGTCACACATTAATGGAGGGGGGGTATCACCGTAACGTGACATAATGTGACAAGGGGGGTCTCAAAAGCTTTGTGACGTCATATGTTAAAATTTGATATACCAAAATATGACATTTATATGTGAATAAAAAATTTACAAAAAATTCGAACTTGATCTATATTTATTAAAAATATAGCACTCTCGCTATGAGATAATCTCTCACGCAACAACATTTAACTTCTAAAGCAGCGTTGTGATGCAAAGGTTTGTTCTGGTTCTAACATCTGAAACTGGTTGGAAACTGCGCAAGATATGATGCGTACAAACAAAAAATCTCAAACAGTCCGAAATAGTCTTGGACACTTGGTTCTGTTTTAAAAGTCTGTTTTTCCGTTAACCAGCTGTCGCACCCCTACGAACGACAACTCTCAGAAGTCGAAACTTGTGCGAGCTAAGGATTAACGAGGACTTACCTTTTAACGTGTGCTTCCTAACACGGTTAAACCAGAACACATTTTGTGGAGACCACTGTGCCACCTATCGTATATATGAAAAGATGAAGACGAGAAAATACTGTTGATCATGTCCATTTTGTTATGTAGCGTAATCCTTGTAGTCAGTTCAAACGTTATCTAACCTCAATCATCAATTATTTGAATCAAATAAATGAAATAACATCCTAGAAAATACCCCAAACAAATTTCTACATGAATGCGCATGAGCAACGGGAACAGTTCTCAATAGTTCAGCCTCGAGAGCAAGAATGATTCGGGACGGTTCAAGATAGTTTAGGATCATTTCGCAGTCGAAACCAGAACAGAGTATTCATCAATCCGAACTTATCCTCAATAAACGAGAACGTTCTATATCGACTGCGCATTGCCCTGTCGTCCTAGAACCTGAATTACATAGAACCAGAAGGTTTGTTCTGGATAAGGATCTAATTTTGCTTTACACTTCAAATGTATTGAGTAGAACTCACGGAAAGTCTGCATATGTTTCCAAAGAAAATCATTTTCTTTTTAACTTTCAATGCTAACCAACTGCATATCGTGGAAGTTACAAAACTGCATGGCCTGATAGTAATTTTCCTGAAAATAATTCCTATATTACTGATTTTCAGAAAATATTATGTAAAACTACTTAACATAAATAACGTGGACTTTTTTGTAAGGCGATTGAAAAGTCTGCAAAATACTGGTGATAGTTCCAAAAACTTATAATTTCTATAACATGTTTGTTATATTATTTGTATTATTGTTTTTTCTCATATGAATACATTTGAAGTGAATATGATTGATAATCAAGGAAAACAAATTTCTCAGTTTGAATTGAACATTATAATGATTTCACTGAAATCGATTTACATTTTGTGTAATTTAAAAGTATCATAATTTTTATCTCAGTAATAATTATTAATGCTTCATTAGATACCCCTTTGGAAGGTCAAGCTTTTATCTATCGTAGATATTACGAAATCAGGGAGGTAGTTAAAGTAATACCTGAAAAGGAACCAGAAATCCCACAGAATTATTTTCAAGTACTTTGAAAACTTCAATATTTGGAACAAAGAGACGTAAAGCTTTTCTACTTTCTAGTGAAATATTGTTTATCGTTTGCATGAAATGCAGTTTTCTGTCGAAGAGGAAAAACAAATCAAAAAGTAATATTTGATTTACCTACCTTATAAATAGCTCCAAAATAATATAGCTGCTCTCCAAATTTTTCGAGTTGTAAACTTGGCAAAGCTTCGATTACCACGTCAAAAATAAATGAAAAGGATCACAATTCAAAAATATGCGTTAAAAATAATTATTTCATGATTTATTTTTGTTAATAACATTCCTGGATTCCAAAAGAGCTTGAATATTTATTGATTTATGGATTATAATTTGTGAACATAAAATTATACTGTAACGTTACTCAATAACTGAATGACATTACTTGTATCTGATCTCTGCCATTTATACAGATTGCAATCCAACAGCAATTTATTTTATTTGTTATATTTGTGCATTTTAATTTTTTTACAATTGTTGTTACTTGAATTTATCTATTTTCATTGACCGTTCCAGTTCATTTGGAAGGTTATTATGAAGCGTGTTTCCTAACTACAGTACAAACTACTTCAGAGTGTGATTGGTTTGATCGTTAAAAAAAAATTATGAATACATGTCCGGAGTTGCTTCGTTTTTGAGATACATGTGAAGTTATAAAAACTGTATTTTTGAAATATCATAAATATCCCTACACCGATCTGGTTGAAATCTGCTACAGTTATTTGTAGTAATGTGGCACTTATTCAGTCCGAAGTAGATTGAAATTATTAGGTCCAGTGGAATCTTAGTGGGCACCACAGCCAAAAATATTGGTATGCCACTGGTTTGTTGTTGTAGTTTTTCATTTTTTTAGGTTGATCAACAAAAAGCACACCTTTTTTCACTTGTGTTTTCTTCATATCTAGCTTCGTTTTCGAGAAAAAATTGAAGCCACTTTGCTTATAATGAACACCTGCTTTGGAGACCGGCTGACAGTGGTAGTGTTATCATATCGGTCAAAGTCAGAGTTGCTGATTAGCATTGATTCCGTCATGAATAATTTTACTAATGTTGAAATGGCTGACGTGCACTTTATTTATGAATTAGCAAATGAAAATGCGGACGAAGCACGAATAATTTACCAGGACAGATATCTAAACAGAGAAATTCCATGTGCTAAAACGTTTAGAACGCTTCATACAAGATTGTGAAAATGGGAGTAAAAAATGCAAATGGTGGAAGAGCAGAAACGGTAACAACGCCTGAACAAGAAGACGCTATACGATAGAAGAAGATCCTTCAAATAGTACCAGAAAGATTGTACTGCAGCTGGAAGTTAATCCAAAAACCGTACGGACAGTTTCAAAAAGGAACATCCTATACCCATATCACATACAGTGGATCCAAGCTCTACTGCTTCGGGATTTTCACCCAAGATTAGTGTTTGGCAGGTGGTTGATTCATAGGATACAAAATAATAATTTTTTACTGAATATTTCATTCACAGACGGAGCAAATTTTTCACGAGATGCTGGTATGAACTTTCACAATGACCATTTTTGGGTCGACGAAAATTTCCATTTTATTAGAGAAAGTCATTTTCAGCAAAAATTTTTGCTGAACGTTTGGGTAGGAATAATTGGTGACTACCTAATTGGATCATTTTTTTCTACCAGCAAAATTAACAGGTGACTCTTACACAGGCTTTTGGCGAGATCATTTACTCTTTCTGTCAGAAGAATATTGTTGGTTGTAGTGCGCCACTGGACCTAATAATTTCAATCTTGTTCGGGCTAAATGAGCGCCGTATTTATGATATTTTATGAATACCGTTTTCCTTTCAGAAACTTCAACGTCCTGTATCTCAGAAACGAAGCAACTCCGAACAAATTATTTTTCTTGAAATGACCTAAGGAATAACCCTCTGAAGTTTCGTACCCTAGTTAGAAAACGCCATGTATTACTTAGATATTTGGAAGGAGAAACTTCTCTCAAATAATTTTGTATGGTCATGGGTATTGAGATATCCTTGCGTCTCAAATTGATATTATGAATGTCTGTTAGGCATCTTTTTTTTAGATTCGAAGGGGTAGCAGGTTTGGCCATTGTTCTCAAAATAGCGTATGAGATATTCTGTCAAAATTTCGTATTTCGACAGGTAATCTCTGAAACTTCGGAGTCCGCCATTTATAGTGTTCCATGTAAGGAAAATTCCATATTGTATGTGACAGTCGTTGTTGAGGGGTTTTTTCTTCCAATTTGTATCTGTTACTTCTATATATGCATTATCTACATATCTTTGTCGATAGTGAAGAGATGTTCCCCACAATTTTGTACAAAAATGGAAAATTAGAAAGTCAAAAACTTTTATTAGCCACGAATTATTCTCTCCAGAAAATGTACCCATTTCAATTTACTTATTTTTCGTCCTGCAGGTAGATATTTCCAGTAGCCCATTGCTTTTGAAGTACATCATAGTGTTTTGAGTTTCTAGAAATAATCTAATGAAGCATAAAACTTTTTAGAGCCTACTGAAATCAAAGATGACAAATATTCTTACATATTCCCACAAAACCTCATACATTCTGTAATGTCTTTGATGAAATGATACTGTTAAAACATTTTCCATTTGAAATTCATCTGAGAAGAAAGAGATTTTTCAGATATCCTCGAAAATGTTGCATATCATTTATTTTGAATTGAAAAAACACACTTCAATGTGAGATTTCCACTTGAAATATTACAAAACCAGGCATCACCAAGGATGCTTTCGTAGGTATTGTAAACACGTGTCGCGGTTTTGTAAAATTCACATTACTTACCAATTATATTATATTCACTTCGTTATAACTTACCTGTAACTGCAACGTATCCTTTAACTAGATTCGTTGAGGCATAATGTAACAAAAATACAGCAGCAACCAAGCAACTCAAAAACATATTTGAATTCAATATTCAATACGAACTTCCTTGAAAATTATTTTCTTCAGAAGCCACAACGGTTTAACGATGTTATCGTTTTTTTTACTAACAGTTTCTAACAACAAAAAAGGTGTACTGTTAGAATAATGAGTCTTTGGACTCGGATAACCCGAGTTGTTCACCAATCAGTTCGAGGTATATGGTTCTCCAGAATATATGAAATTGTTTAGCAGTGGCATCAGAAATGAATAACTGAATATTCAGTAGTACAGGTCAGGATTTTTACCATACAGACCGTTATTTAGCTGAACCCACTATTTTGTTTCTCGGAAATGGTAAGACTCACAACACAAGGTTACTTCAATTAGACAAAAGCTGTCTTTTGAAAGACAATAAAAATCTCTTTTCTGATCGCAATGATCATTTTTGAGATATTTGCAAACAACAAAAATAATGGAATATCATTTCTTGGCTCTATCACTTCTATTTCAAACGATGTGAGGATGAAAAAGGGGAACTAATGTTTATTATTATCTGGTATGAACCAGATTTTAAAAAACATTTTGTTCGTTGGATACCATCATCAACTTCATATTTTCCAATATGGACATCTGGTTTTTTCATCAATTTTACATTCACATTTGTTACAACACGTGTAGTATTTATTAAAGTTTTTTTTTTCTTCAGGACGACACATTTGAAACAAGCGTTTTTCAACATTTCATTAGTCAACCAACTACAGCACCCAACTAATTCCATGCCAAATTATCAGGAAACTGACCTTTCAATTTATTAACATCAATTTATTGTGTGTGAAAATATTACATGTTAAAATCGCATTGAATTGTGCTTAAATAAGTCTTTTACATGCATCCATTACCATATCGTTATCAATCTATCTATACTAATATTATAAATGTGAAAGTTTGTGAGGATGGATGTATGAATGTTTGTGGCTTTCACGCGAAAACTACTAAACGAATTTAGATGAAACTTTACGTAAATACAGCTTATACACCAGAATGACATATATGCTTCAATTTACAAAGGTTATGTATAATTTTGGGTCATAATATAACGATAAGCATTAAGTAAGTCGGAAAAATTCTTGCTACCTGAGAACTATCTTGGCGTGCACTGCCTATGCTATTGGAATTACATAATGTACCGTAAGATTGTTCCTCTAAATAGTTTTGAATAAAAGTCCGTGATAGCTTATATCTATATCTTATGTGGTAGCCACTATAAAAATTTATACAATTGTCGTATTCAATATAGATGAAATTTGTCATTTACGTTAATCAATTTGGAAGAATCGTTTAAAAGTTATCACGTAAAGACTGATTTGACACAACGCAGAAAGCCATTACACGTCACGTCTACTGTAGGACAACGGAGGACGATGCGTGAGGGTAGACGGGGGTCTAAGCGATGAAGCGCTATCGCCCAGAATGCGACTCGAATGCAGGTAGACGCATGAGGGCAGACGTCGTTGACGTTGCGAAATCTCTTCATAGGTAACATAATTCGATTCTCGAAGCTATTCATTACTTTGTGCAGTTGGCATATTTTTTCAGTTTCTGCATTTTTGAAGTGAACATATTAATTATTAGCTGTTGCCTGCGGCTTCGCCCGCGTAAAATTTAGTTTGTCGCATTAAGTTTCGTGGCATACCATTTCAAACAAATAGTTGACAATATTTGTTATCAACCCAACTGACGAAATTCAATACAATCTTGGAACCCCCCAATTTTTCATGTGGAGGTGAAAATCCCTGTCTTGATGCTTATTTACGCTATACAAAGAACCTACCTGCGTATTTCAAGATTCTAGGTTCAGTAGCTTCGGCTGAATGTCAATCAATATGTACCCACTTATACAATACTAACTGTTCCCCACTGTTTTACTCGCGTTACTATGGGAACCTACCCTATGTGTTATTTATTCCAGATCATGGTCTATCTATAAACCAAGTTACATTGGAATTCGTTGAGCAGTTTAGGCGTGAAAAGTAGGAGTAGGGTTATCAATGTATTTCATTCTAATCCTTTAAATTTTTTTGCTAATGCTATTTAATACTGTATACGTTGGAACTTACGTTTTAACCTTCCAGGTTGAAAACCTGAAGTTTTGTGTTAATAAAAAATATTGTAACCAGTTGTTTAAAATGGTCTGTTACGGAACTTAATGTGACAAACCAAATTCCAAGTTTATCGTCTGTTACTCAATCTCTTTTTGGGTGTGTAACCATGAAGAAGGAAGGTAATTATTTGGCATTTCATGAACGATTCAGAAAAGAAATGTTACTGTAACTGATGTATTAATTTTTAATTTTTTTAATTGTTGAAGTGTGACAAATTGGTGGCATTATCTTATGAACACCAAGTGTGGATATTTTTTGTATGCTTTCTCTGGGGGCTTCTTTCCTGTACTTTTCTCATATCTTAATTTTAAAATGGAGTATATTCATTCGGAATTTATTTCAAATACAATTTGAGTCTCATTGTCAACAAGCTCATAATAACCAATTTTGATAAGTCAGTCACAAAATTACCATGCAATTAGATAACCTCACTAAGACTACTCGTGGTCGAGGGTCAAAACTAGCTAAAAAATTCATACCGATTAAAATCACTTTATTCTGGTGCTAGAACAAAACGTCGATAAAACAAGGTCAAAAAATATCAACGGAGTGAAGTTTGAAGATGTGAATTAAAATTAGATACAATTTCCTGCCAGTTCTACAGATCTGTCCTCGAATAATATCTTTCCGAATAATCGTATAGCATAGATTATAATGATTTTGATGAACTCACTCACTCAAGGATGAGAAGTGGCGATGACGATATCATTGCGAAGACATCATCTTATTGATCAACAAAATGCAGATCAGAACTTTAAATTGATGGATGTACTACGTGGTAGGAAATCATCATGAATAATGAGAAATAAAAATTTCTATTTTTTTTACTACTTTTATTTGTAACTGGTGTTGTTACTGCAGTTTCGTCCTATAAGGACATTTCCAAATAATTACAATAAACGGAAAATAAATCATAATATTAGCCCTCATATATCCACTGTAGGTAAGAATGAAGAACCTTAACTTGATTGACTACCTGTACTTCATTTACCTTAAACAATGTTGGATACGCTAATTTGAAAACTGGTGAGTGAACTAGATCGATATAATTATGAACAGCTTGGATACCACTACGATAAATTCCGACCTGGGTAAAAAATATATTCATTATTGGTACAGATCTCTGGTATCTGTAGAGTAGGGAGGGTGAGTGTAGAGTCACAGCACTTAAGCCACATGTGACCCATTGTACATTATTCCAAGGAGTTGTCCTCCTAGGTCACCGTCCATCCTGTCCTTTTCACAAAGGTGAACAGGTCACTAGGATACATCTCCTTTATATTGGCAGGTGTAGGCCAAGACTCGCCGAACACACACTCTCTTTGGCAACCTTGTGGTGTCTCACGGTGGACTACCCGAAGGTTTTGGAAGGTGCAGCGATATTACTGTCATTGCAAGGCTTCTTCAAACTTCTTGAGGTGCCCTTCGTGGAGGTGCACAAGTGAGGGAGATTTCTTGCAGGGGCAGCTAGTTCCTTGCCTTTATTCAAGGCGGAGCTCTTGGCACCCGTCGCAGGAAGTGCCTTGTTGTTGGAGGTGATCTGCTATGTCCAGCCTCATTCCAAGCGGTAGATTGGGGTGGACATTTCTGTTCATCCCCAGCCACCGCATTGGATTGAGGTAAGCACTTCCGTCCAGCCTCGGTATTGGTTTGGTTTTCGTTGTTTCTGTTGTTTCATAAATGTGTGTTCCCTTGAGTAGCAAGGGAAGAGTTGGTCACCTCTGGCAGAGCCCCGCATTAGCAGAGGTAGGCTGATTACAATGAGGTTTCGCCCAGTTCCCCAAGGGGATCGTCCATGACCGCATATCACCCTGCAGTCATTCAGCTGTTGGCACGATTCCTTACACCTCAGCTTGGGTAGGCTGGTCCACGGTAGCATGTTTTGCAAAGGCTTTTGGGGGGGTTTTAGTTTCCGTCACCCTACTTATTTCTGCCACTGACCAGGAGTCCGGCGACCCCTTCCGTAAGGCCACATTGGCTTTCCGGGCAGGGCCTCCACTTCTCTGGCCGTTCCCCTATCCGCCACCTTGGGACGCGTCCGATAGGTAGCCCAACCCACGGATATGTAGACGATTGCCTGCTTCAGTGGTAATACATGTCAGCTAAACCAATTTATGAGTATACTCAATAGAAACATACAGTTGACACTCGAAACGGAGATAGAGAAACAGATTAATTTCTTAGACCTGACCATTATACATAATCAGAAAAAATGTAAGTTCAATGTATATAGAAAACCGAACTATACAGACATTACAATCCCAAGTGATTCTTTCCATCCCGACAGTCATAAATTAGTAGGCTTCTATTCAATATTTCACAGAGTATTCTTGCTACCTTTATCAGCTAACAATGTAGAGAGGGAAATTGAAATAATTATATAGATAGGTCAATGGTTTCAATGACACAATCCAGAAGTTAGTCAAACAACAGAGCCTAAAATTTACAATGTGGAAATGGCATTCAGACCACACGCCAGGTTATCTAATTTCCTTTACAATACAAGATGGAGAAATCTAAAGTTTATAAGTTTGAGTTTCCGGAGTGTAATAGTGTTTATTTGCGACAATGTGGTCGAAATTTTTCAAAACGGTACGAGTATGCTGAACATGAAAGGTCCTTCAGACTAGATAAAAATGATTCGACGCTTTGAAACCAATCCTTGGAATGCAACCACAAGTTAACGAATCTACACGATTCGTCAATTTGGCACTATGCAAACAGAGGTTGGAAACTCAATTATTTGGAATCCTTAGAAATTCATAAGCATAAGCATTCGGATGTAATCTGGTAAATGATTAATTCGATCTAGTTTATCAGAACGCTCTTTCGGAATTCAACCAATCACTGTGAATAGATTAGCTCATTTTCTGAGATGATCAAACTGGTTTTGGAGAGACATCAACAGGTCTGCAAAGTACCTCAGTCTGTCAAAAATTAGCAGGTGTGATAAATCGGTGAAACAAGTTGTTTCTGTAAGAGATTCCAGTACGTCTGACTTTGACAAGTGGCTGAGAAAATTGTTTCGATTTCACAATTTTCAATTCATAGACATGTAACGATTTCGTGAAAACAATGGGTATCCTAGAAACACAAACTATAACAAAATAAAAGAAATATGCTTCTAAATCAACTGCTACTACATATAAATCAAGCAAGACTAATGAGTTGGAAGAAATTATCAAAAACTGAATAAAAACTTTAGGAAATAGGTACTCTTTTTTCAACAAGCACAATCACTATATTTACTAGAATTCAGATATTTTCGTAAAATGAAGCATAAGAAATATGAATATCGACAAATGCTTGAGAGCAGTCAATCACCTTAGCATACTTAGCAATCCATTTTTAGTTGTCTTAGCAATATGTAAGCTTTAAAATTACACATGACGTAACAAAAGACTATTCAGGAGTTTAAGAGAAGTTTATTTTGTAACTCAAAAAATTATTTCTATACCTACTATCTGATAACAAGTGGAGTAGTTGAAACGTTGTGGTTTTTTGACTATCTTCTAAATTCATAAGTTTATTTTCTCTAATGATAATCATTCGAAAGATTTGTTTCAATAACTTTTACGCTGTGTGAATGAAAATGAAGCAAAATTAATGAATATTACGAACATAAAAAATAAAACGTAGAAGCTTGTTACATATCACTTTTCAACTGAAAGTAAAAAGTAAGCTTGTTACATATCACTTTTCAACTGAAAGTAAAAAGTTTGTATAAACTGCAAACTGAATCCAATCAGAGTTATCAACTTGTATATCAATTTTCTCTTTACTGCGACTAAAATATTATGAATTGAAAGGTGTGTAGATACACGTGAGATACATTATAGGAAAATTATAAACATTGCATAACGGAAGGTAAATATTATTTCTGCATTACGTGAACTCAAGAATGCCAGCATCAAATGAATTATTAGAAAACATTTCTTGAATCGTTCGAGTTCTCTAACTAATGTAGAAACTTATTCATATCAGAGTCATATCACGTTTACGGCATGGTTGTTCGTTGTTCAGCATTCCTATGCACCTTCTGGTATTTTATAAAACAATTAAAAATAATTGAAGTAGAAATTTTTATCATAAACATTTTATTAGTGAAAAAGTTGTTTTTAGAGGATTTGTTCATTTTGGAATGGGTTACATTACCGCAAAAACAATCTGACATTTCACAATATGTCACAGTAGTAAATATAGGAGAAAGAATATATCTCTTGTCTAACTTTTATTAAGATTTTTATTTGTTACTACCAATTTCGGATCATTGAACCATTCTCAGGTAAACTGACGAATTTTGACAATCAACTCCTTAAATATACAGAGATGCAGTCAATGTCCTTTAGGTACCTAAAATAATAGAAATGTTACTGGCATTATCAATACCTAAGCTGAGATACTGAAACAAAAATTATTCAACTTCTATAACTTCAAAATTGATCCATTAACACTACTTTAGAAGAGGAGAGTTGCATAATTCTAGTTGATTACTGGGGCTTTATTGGGGTTCATTGCATGATTTCTTTATTAATTAAGAGATTTATTTTTTGTATTTGTCCATATATAGCTGATTTTTCATTTGATAACACGTACTGACCTGTATAAGATGCAGTCACCACATTTTAGTTTATATATGCCCGTTTTTTTCTTATCCCTTTCCGATTTTGCGTTGATTAACATATTCTCGAAATTATTCTTACTGGTGAATAATGTAATTATGCTAAACTTTTGAAAATTTTTTTTTGTGTTTTCGGGGAGCTTTGCCGAATAGCTTATGCTAGCATATTTAAGAAAAGATAAATGGAACTTTCTATGTTTTTTACCACTTTCTGGTGGTAAAATAACATATAAAGTTTCATTTCTCTTTTCTTCTTTGTTGTAATAACTGACATTGCGAAAGTAACATAAAATTATTATATTCATTGAGATCTTTCGGACCTTCGAGAGACGTTGTGGTCATGTACAAGTTGGACCAGACTAAACAAGTGACTATATTTCATCCTGCCGATGATCATATGATTGGAAAGGGTAAAAACGCTGAGATGAGGTGGCTGACGCGAAGGCTTGGGAGTATTTTTGCGAGACACATAAAGTCAGTCACCGGATCCCGTCGAGACGAGATCAGGGGGTATCATCCCTCAACCTTCGAGGCTGAGGAAGGTAGCCTAAATAGGGGAGTTATTTTCTTTATAAGTGCGTGGTGCGAAATTAAAAAAAAATCGATAGTGAAATCTCAATCCTGTATGGGGTATAGGAGTTTGAAATTAAAGTGTTGGTGTTGAAGACATACCGGGTCAACGGAACCTATGGTTCACCATGAACCACCCAAAGAGACGTTATGTGAGTTTTTGTTTTCTTTTACTAACCAGTTGATATTGAGAGAGAGTTCACATATTATTTTATCCGAGTCCACTTTCTATTTGCGAAGAGGTTATATTATATTGTTGGGATCCTAGTGCGAGTTGTTTAGCTACAGCTCGTAATACAATAACAAAAAGGGCGAAAATTTAAAGTTTTTCACCACTCTCCCTGAAGTAAAAGTAAAACTGAAAGTTTATTGTACTAAGTTGGTGCATGTGTAGTTCTTCAACAGGTTAAATTATTAGTAAATAGCAGGGTCAAATTTGCGGCATTTCCTTTGTAATAGTTTCTTTTATTTTATAGAATTTTACATTTTTTCTCTTATAACATTTTACACGTTGTTTTTATCCATTTTGTCCATTTTGAAACCTAACACTTTCATTTTCTTCTGGACTAAGAGATATACCATCCTCGTAGAGTAAGATGAAGTTAAGAGAACAAAAACAAATTAGAGACTTTTGACAATGCATCGAGAAGAGAATAGTAAGTGAAAAGCATTTTAACTGATATCAAAATTGAGTTCTGAAACCACATAATGAAAGAGAATATAACTTCCAAATTTTGATGTGGAGAAATCTGCATCTGGTGACAGCAGCTGCCAAAATTGGTTTAACAAAGAAAAAATGAATGAGAAATTAAATCATGATTTCCTACCACCTAGTAACGGCTACATCCATCCTGATTAATTTTTGGTTTTGTTGGAGATGATTTTCTCAATTGACTTGTCTAGCGTATGGTTATTAGATGATATCTTCTTTGTGACCCCATTTCTTCTTGCAAAGCCTTCTCTGAGGATGGAGTCATAAATGCTCTGTGTATCATTGATCTGAATGCAATTAATTTATGTGACAATGGACTAAAAGAATGAATTCGGAGTGTAGAGTCCGTAAAAGTATTTTTTCTATATATGTTGAACTGAACTAAAATTTATCATTCATTTTTGTAATAGTGCGATCAAGAAAGTTCATTATATTCTTTGTTCAATTTCGCCCGTGAATTTCATCTTATCTCTAGACTGTGACATCATTTTGAAGGAACGAATCTTCTGTATGAGGAAAACATTGAAAAATGCTCACAATTAATAATTGAAGACCTTGAGTAACCGAAACGTTGAACACGAAGTTTTCTTGATCTCAAATGCTATTAAAATTAACATGTCAAAATCTTAATCATAGCTAACAAAAGGTAAAATGGATTTTGACCCACTATAGATATATAGATAACATCAGTGATGCTGGGATAAACCATTGATTCTTTATTAGATGACTGTTTTTAAAAGATAAGCCCGAATAAAAGTACAGACGGTAGTCTCCTCTTACGAAGGTTCTCCTCATAAGGTTTCCAAAAGTCAAAAGAGATCCGTTACAAAGATAGCTACTCTCACTGAAACTAGTTGAATCTAGATCTCAAAAAAAGCTTGTGATTCAACAATACTACTGTTGTTTCGATCTGCCTTATTGTTGTTCTTGTTAAGAACAGAAGACTCTAAATGTTGAATCTATAGCCTGTCCAGGAGAAATCAGATCATGACTGATCAATAAGGCAGGGTCTGCAATTGGTTCATGCATGCTTTCGGGCTATGAGATGTTAGTTCAGATTGTGACAAAACTCTTTGTGTAACTCATATTGCAGATATGCAACCATCAGTCAAAAAAACAACCAACCTTCATATATTTTTCATGTTTTTTTTTTAATATTATATATTTTTCTCAAGTTTCTGCTGAATGAGTGTGATTCATAAGAACCCTTTAGTATTTTCTGAATCGTACCTAATAGAAGTTTGAATTTTTTAGAAAGAAAGGTTTCAGCTTTTTACTTCTCCACCTTTATATAAAAATGTAGGAATCTTCCAAAAAAAGAAAGAAAGCAAACAATTGTATAAAGATGTGAAAAGTCAAAAACTTCCTTTCCCAATAAGTTCAGTAATATTCAACTGCGAATATTTATGAATTTACTCGTATTACTGAAATCACTTTCATTGATTTCAATAGCAAACATTGCCGATTTCAATGTAGGTATTAAAATATATCTACAAATGTAATAAAAGGTATAGAATAAAAGTCAATAATAATAATTTCTATTTGATATTATAAACAAACTGTGGAAATACTACATCGAATGATGTAAATACAAATAAGGCACTTGTCTCATTTCACAACACACAGAACAATATTAGGCGAAAGGTTACATTCGCAGTTAGAATGCATTTGTCTCCAAAATTTTGTTGTTTTTGCACTTTCTACATTCCATTCTGAATGTTTTTATTTCAAAAACACAGTAATTCAGCTTGTTTTGATTTCCAAAACTTGAGATTGCGTTTATAGATAAGCTCATTTGAGGTGACGTTTGTCCCCTTTTTTCTCATATCTATAATGTTTCTTACAAAACAAAATTAATAAACTTTTATTTTTACAACATTTGAATAACTAAACTAGTTACTTCACTAAATTAAATTATCATGTGGAATAATGATAGCAGAGGAAACTTCATTTGAAAATGAACATTTCATATATAACATATTAGGTGTGAAAGACCGATAAACTCGCAAATTATGATTTCATTGTGGAGGAATGATAATCGTAGTTATCGAAGAATTCGATGTCATTTTTAAAACACGTTTTGGTGTGGTTGTTTCACAAATAGCATATCTTGCTGCAGTGCAAATAGCGTCGTTCCACATCAGAGACTCATACGAATATCTAGCTTCTAGACATTTCTCATTATTACCGAAATTGTCGGGTACATTTTTGATCCAGTTAGTGTAAAGTATAGGTCTGCCGGTGGACATCCAAACCCAGTGATCATCGGGCAAAATAGTGCCTGACGTCCAGAACCAATATCCTCTCCGACCAACTGAAAATTGTAAATATGACCGATGAATTAAATTTGAAACCATCGTTGTGAAATGATTCCACCGATAACACTTTTTCCAGGTCAGAACGAAAATAATGTGTCTCGACGCCCGTTTCGTATAAATCATCAGAAGATGACTAAGAGTTAGTCATCTCCTGATGATGCTAACTTGGTTCATGATACAAGCGTCGACAGACAGTTTTTTGTTCTGGTGTGGAAAAAGTATTAAAAAAATCGCACTATACATAGAATCCCATATTTTGTCAGAGTCTGGGAAAAACAATTAATTTCAATATATTTATTTCATTTATAAAATTACAATACAGCATTATCATTGACATTGGACCTTGAAGAAATCTCCCATACATTCGAGTTTGACATTTTCATACAAAAAGATATCAGAAAATTTTTTATTGAAAATAAATTAACTGATTTTGGTCGCGAATAAATCAGAGACAAAAAACAGTATAAACGATTTCAATAAAATAGAAAGCCATTTTATTTTTGTCATTCATTTCACAGGCTAGAACGGGTTTTCTAATAATATTTCAACTTGAATAGAACTGGCCGATACTTGATGAAAATCCATATTAGAAAGTAATTAATACAGTTCATTGTATGATTTTCATTATGAAGGGTTTTACAAAAACCACGTTTTTGTGAAACCTTTTATAGTGAAAATCATCAATAAACTTTACTAATCAGTTTTTTTTATATTTCAACTTGATATTTCCTACGTATACCAGATGATAAAAATAAGGCATCCTTTGAACAAAACAAATGATACTCACCAAAGGTTTGAAGATATTTCCAAAGAAAATCATTTTCTTCCTTACTTTCGATACTGACCAACTGCATGCCATGGTAGTTACAAAACTGCATGGCTCTGAAGTAACTTCCCTGAAATTATCAATATAATATTTTCTATAATTGTTTTTGAGGAAATGTATGCTGCGGTCAACATGAAAACATTTTTATTATTCCAGTTTTTTTTGAAAATGTATTGTTTTGACAATAGTCACACATTGACTGAAACAAAACAAAATACTTTTTTCAATACTTATAGTGAACTTTTCATTGAAATATGTAAATCACTATTCATTCCCGTTTTCATTAGCTGTGCGAATAAAATTTGTTAAAACGAAACATTTTCAGAGCAAATATATTTCAGATATTTCTGTTGAATTAATTGGTATACCTCTCTGTATTGAAAAATAAAACATGTTTTTTTTCATAGTGTCGAGTAATAGTAATAATACTGCTATTAATGACCTTTGACGAAATTCATTGAAACGAAAGTATGTTGACAACCATCAATTTCAAAATAGATAAATAACTGAAGACAATAGGAAACAAAAATGCAATGTCAATTTTCAAATTAAATCACTGTGTGAAAAAATTGAATCAACATATTTTGGGTAGCTACTAAGGATACCAAAACAATCAATTAAATAATTTTCACAGGAATGTCATCTGGAATACATATTTGGTATGAATACATAACTTGAAATAAAATAAATTGGAATAATAGGCAGAAGTACAGTAGTTGTTTAGTGCATAAATATGCATTAAAAATTTTGTCGAAAGATCTCAAATTGAAAGTAGATTATATTTCATTTACAAACCTCACACATAGCTCCAAAATAATATAAATTATCTCCAAATATCTGCAGTTGCAAACTTGGCAAATTATTGAGTACCACGTCACTGCTAAGTGAATCTGCAAGTGGAATGAAAATAAAATACGAGTTGCAGAATAAACTCGATTAAATTTACCTAAATCATATATTTAAGAAAGCTAGTGACCAACTGAAATGAATAATTGAAGTTTTTTCCAACACCGAACCGTTATTTTAACACCTTGACACGTGTTTTGATTACCAAGTGATCATCTTCAAAAGAAAGATATGTAATCTTCAAGAAGCAGATGTTTGATTTTTCTCTTGAAGATGATCACTTGGTGATCGAAACACGTGTAGAGGTGTTGAAAATTCTGGTTAGTAGTGGTCACGAAATGGGTATTTTTGAAACCTTTGGTATAGTAATGAATATTACTGGAGTTTTTTTCCAACACCAAACCGTTATTTTACACCTCGACACGTGTTTCAATCACCAAGTGATGTTTCAAAAATAACCAGTTCGTGACCGCTACTAAACAGAATTTTTGACACCGATTGCCTCAAAAATACATAATTGTTGGTTACTTCTGAAACAAGACTGCCGTGTCAATCTAGTGTGCTATTGATATTTCAAAGGCTAAATTATTATCAGATTACAAACTAAAAATCTTACACTGTAATCATACATTTTCTAAATAATCAATCTTATATAGTGCTGAAACCGTACGTTAGAAGATAAGACCTCGTTAATCTCTAGCTCGTCAAGTTTCGACTTTCAAGGGTTTTCGTTTGTAGCCGAGTCAGTTTTTTAAGATTTCCTTCATTAAAAGTTCGTTTTCATCAATATTGTCGGATTCTGATTCCGAACTCAATCAGACTGTCACTTCGCTACCCGTGTGAAACGGGCGTTTCTTACGGCTCGTACAGGTCAGCTTACACGCGCTCAATTTGCGCCTAGCTTAACCACTAAGCTCAATTTTCACCTTTGGCAAGCTCCTAGGTGACTCATCCGTATCCAGGCACTGTCCTGAATGTCTCCTATTATCGTAGAATATCCACTTTTCATCACACGAGACGATCTAATCGTTTTGGTTGCGCAAAAGCAAAGAAGAGCAAACCTCGAAACGTGACGATTTCTGTCGATCGTTCAAATAGTGGGGCACCCACTTTTCTAGCTTTTTGATCTTTCTAAAATGTCTTAAACCATCGAAAACCGCATAGGAGCTGATGGCCTTTTCTTCCGCCATCCCATGCACCGTTTGTGATAGGTCAGTCAGGGTCCTCAAATCCTCCTAGATTACTTTTGGTTGACCACTTCGAGGTGCATCTTCGAAGCTAAAATATCCGAAAGGAAATTTCGCAAAGTAATGTTGACCGGTTCGTTCATTAACACTATCATTGCCAATTGCCTGATTGATTCCGTATAGGAAAATTGGCTGAAAATCACGTTACGACATCATATAGTAATTAGCTGGAAATGGGTGAAAATTAAAACTGACAAAAAAATTAACAACATTATTGTATAGAGTACAAAATTCTCTATCGGTCAGTATATACTACTTATATGTGTATCTGTAGAGTAGGGAGGGTGACTGCAGACCCACATCACTTAGACCACATGTGACCCATTGTACATCCTCCCGAGAAGTTGTACTCCTAGGTCTTCGTCCATCCTGTCCTTTCCAGGAAAGTGGACAGGTTACTGAGAAACATCTCCTTTATATCGGTAGGTGTAGGCCAAGATTTGCTGAACACACACTTTCTTATTGACGATAACTCCGGACATGCCTGACAAATTCATCTTTCTGTTCACACATAGAGATGTGTCCACTACCCCCATATTATGGAGGTGTTTTCTTACAGTGGCCAGTCAGAAATCCTAGTGTTAAGCGTAGATTTTTCTGGTCATCGCCAGATGTTTCTTCGGCGCCAGCTTCCCAGGGTCGCCCAGGTTGATCCTGGTAAGATTGCATCCTTTGATTCCATTTCATGACCTTAGGGATTGAGCATGGGTGTAAAATTAGGCTAGTTCCGCAATTGTCGAAGTCATCAGGCTTCAGGTGGGACTGGGCCCTAAAAAAAAGGAGTGGAGGATGTGGAGTGTACTCCAGATCACTAAGCCTAAGGATTGAGTGGGAAATGGGAAAAAATACCAGCGTGGTTCAAACAGAACTGGCTGGTATCGCAATTGCTACAAAAGAAATAACCAGGAAAGGAATTTCTGACAAAAACCCAACACTCTGCACTGAAAGTAGACAAGCCCTATTAGCCTTGAACAGACAACGTGTTACCTCAGGGCTAGTACTAAAGTGTCACCAAGGGTGGGCTAAAGGGCACGACAGGACTAAAGGTAATCGCATTGCCGACTCTTTAGCCAAGGAAGCGGCTGGACTAAGAATAAATATTTATCGAGATATGGAGCAACAAAAACACATGATATTGAAACGGGCAAAATTTTGAAAAAATCTAATATTATTTCTTTAAAACTGAGTTTCTATTTAGCTTGGGTTTGGATCAAAAACATTCTTCATATATCATTCGTGACAATTGTTCAAATAAGCCTATGAAGTTCATTGTTTTCAATACTTTAAAAACAAAATTGATGCGAATAGTGATAACTTGAGGGAAATGTGGAATACAATGAAAATATTGATGAAAGGTGACAAACAACCATTGAATTACAAATCTCAACTTGAGTACTAATGGCACTGTCATCAAAGAACGGAGCTACAAGCTGCTAACAACTTCAATTCATTTTTTGTTGAAAGCATAGAAGATATCTCCAATTCTATTGTAAGTATAACACAATGGTCTCCTCAAAATCTAAATAATATAGAAACGAGATTTGGAGAATTCGAGAAGATTGATATAAGTAAGCTGAAGTCAATTATTTTTTCTCTCAAAAATAAAGGCAATGCTGAAGAAGAAATGTCTGCTACATTTATGAAGTCAACATTTTTTACACTTGGATTTCATCTCTTAAACTTAATACAAACATCAATGTCGTCCGATAACTTTCCAAATATGTTGAAAAAAGTACAGTTATTCCCATCCCATGAGAAATAGGTAATGCAGTTGAAATGTCAGAACAGACCGATTATTGAGAAAGTTTTGGAAATTGTTGTACATGAACAAATCACTATGTACTTTACTGAAAACAACTTGTTTATAGGGAATCAATCCGGATTCACACCACTCGTGTGAAACTACCCTTCAATTGACAGTTTCAAAATGGAATAATTGAATCGATAGCGGTAAATTTATAGTAGCAGTGTTCCTTGATTTCAAGAGGGCATTTGAAACTATCGATAGGCAAATATTACATACTAAACTTAGATATTATAGAATCGATGGTATATATGGTATATATAAATAATCTGTAAATATTGAATATTGAAATTTTAATGTAATTTCAACTCTAGTAATTTTATTAATACCTATTGCAGTTTTTCAGTCTCCTTTTTTAAAATTAAAGGTACTGACGTTTGTTTAAGAAAATAGCCAAGTGATTGAAACTTTGCAGCAGTCATGTTAAAATTTTTATAGTAAATTTTTAATTTATCTCTAAAAATGTCAATATAAGTAAAAATGTATCAGAAAAGTTAAACTCCATGA
>WOGP01000357.1:0-25763 GCA_015342065.1 Leptinotarsa undecemlineata | reverse complement strand
CATTTGCCGGTTAATGGTAACCAACGCAGCCTCACTACATCGGGAAGCATGTTCAACTTCCTTGCATCTCTGTATGAAAGAGTTCTTTCCACTCACCTCTCCGATAGGCTGTCTCACTTGTGGCACCAACACCTCACGATTCGCCGGTGATGTGGGCGAACTAGAGCTTTATATAATAGGATCAAGGTAGAAGGAGCGGCCCCACACCACGTCCGACAGAGATACCTCATTAGATTTATTCCCTTTTGTGCTTTTGCACAAATCATATTTATATGTGGGCGCCATGATAGCTGATGATGGAAAATTATGCCTAGGTATTTTACCTCTTGTGACCATGGAATAGGGTTGTTGTCGATAAGTATATGGTAGCGGACATCGGGCATGTGTTTATTGATGAAAGAAATTGCTTGGAACTTATTGATGGAAAGAGATAGGCCATGATCTTCCAGAAAGTTATGCAGCTTCCTAGTGGATGCTCTTACCTTACGTACATTGATATAATTTTGCATATGAGGATGGTCTTTGTATTCTCGAAATGCGAATTTCCTTGCTGTAATTGCTGCTGTGCAATTAGCGTCCCACCAGGGATGTTGAGGTTTTGTTCCTATAGCCGAAAATTATTTTGGTATTGCTGAATCAGCAGCGTCTAAAACCATGGCAGCCAGATCTTCGTAAGGTGTGTCCCCACTATGTCAGTTTTGTTAGGTATGCTGTGATCATATGACATATGACATTTTCTTCATCTTCACTTTTCTTTTGTCTTTCTTTGCTTCCTCTAAAGGTGCGTATTCACCAAAAAAGCGAGCACGAGCGAACAAGAGCAAACAAGAGTGAACGAGCCTTCTGCATCAGTAATCGTCTGGTGAGTACTGGCAAGCGAGCGAGCGAACGTATGCTTGTTCGCGTTCAGAAAAGATTGAGAAGAAGGCGGTACACCAAAAGGTGCTCGCACAAAGTAGATGGATCAACTACGACTACGAACTTGAAGATATTCGTTCTGATGTGGACGAGACATCAATATGTCGAGCAAACACTAGCAAACATACAAGAATGCTCGCTCGTACTCGCTTTTTTGGTGAATACGCACCTTAAGGTGCAGTAGACCAATAGGTCATTATCAATAAGAAAATAAATATTTCAAAATTATATCTCAAAATATTCATCTCTCCCAACTACCTACACAGTAGGTTCTGATAAATGCCTGCCGGAAAACACATACTTCCCCGGCTGATATCATGCTGGACATTGAATTATACCCGACAGACATTCATACATGATACCTACCCCACAGAGTAGTAGTAGTAGTAGTAGTAGTAGTAGTAGGAGTAGTAGGAGTAGTAATAGTGGTGGTGGTGGTGGTAGTAGTAGTAGGAGTAGTAGGAGTAGTAATAGTGGTGGTGGTGGTGGTGGTGGTAGTAGTAGGAGTAGGAGTAGTAGACTTTATTTTAGGAATCCTTATATAGGTACAATATATAGTTATGCATATATATGAATAATTTATATACATATATAATTTTACAGTGCGTCATGTATTACAATTTGATATATTCACCTACAGACCGGTTACGAGATATTATCTCTCATCAATGCAGGAAAGATCCAACCTAAACATCAGTGTGCTTGGGACTCGATTAATTTCAATGCGGCTCAACTGCACGTATGAAACCTTCGTATGAGAGAAAGATGTTCAACTAATTAACAGCTCCATCTCGTGAACAAAGTCCCAAGCGGGAAAGAAACATCCCATGTACCAATACTCTAACAGAGATCAAAATAAATATTTCGAACTAAAATTTCGAAATATTCATCTCTTCCAAATACCTACACTGTAGGTTCTAGTAAATGCCTGCCAGAAAATAATTATTTCCTCGCTGGATATCGAATTATATCCGACAAACATTTATGCAAGGTACCTCGCAGAGATTATTAGTCTCGCAGATGTTTCTTATTCATTCAACAGCAGGACCATGCTGAAATTATTTGAGTATTACCTTTACCACTTACAATTTATGACAACGATATCTCTTTTCGCTTAATTCATTGATAGGTGACACTAAGCATATACGAGAAAAATTACGTTTACTGGTTATTCCGTGACCACGACCACCTAAAAAGGAATATGAGTAGTGAGCCTTCGAATAGAAAACTAAGGAATTCTATCTGACGGAAAAACCAGGATGTTTACCCTATCGTCAGTTCGATTACCCGGTGATTACCCAAAATGAATTTTATTAGAAAATTACCAGGAAAAACATATAATTATCCACGATCCTGGAAATAACCAAGTCATTGGCAGCACTGATTGGTTTACAAACGTAATTTTATCCATAATTGTTATTATGGTACCATCTATGAGTGAATAGATATAAGGAGAGGTAATAGCCACTCTGTCGGTATTTGACATTGAGAAATCGAGAAAATTTTGCAAATCTGCTCGTCAAGTTGTGCAGTTTGTAGTATTTCTGTGTTATGGCCAGTTACAAAGGATAGTGTTTCGTTTATCGAAAATATAGCTCGGATAAAGTTTTATAACTGTTCTTAAAGTTATTTTACGATAATATAATTTCAGTGAGGTGTAAAAAAATAGATAGAAGGTACCGAAATCGACATTAACCGAGATTTAACCCTCCTACTTCCTGTGTGGTCCAGGGTATCTTTAAATGCCCGTGGACAATACTTTCCGAAGTTAAATCGCATTTTTATATTTGAATTATTACTCACTTTACTCCTATCTCGTGGTTGAAAATTCTCAAATATATATTTAGGCCCCGATACCATATTATGGCTACGATCATTCAGAATAATGGTATGAAGCCCTTGTCTAATGGAAACGGTCTGGTACATCATCAAGTTCAAAATATAAATGGATTTGAACATGTTAATATGTTGAATAACAGTGATAAATCCCAATTAACAGAATCTAATGATGAACAATGTGATGTTAAAAGTGAACAAAATGAAACTGATGAAAACGTGGAAAATGTAGAAGAACCTGAAATAGACATAGTTATTAACAATGTAGTGTGTAGTTTTAGTGTAAGATGTCATTTGAATCTACGTGAAATAGCTCTTTCTGGAGCAAACGTTGAATACCGCAAAGAAAACGGCATGGTTACTATGAAATTACGCAGACCTTACACTACGGCAAGTATCTGGTCTTCTGGAAAAATCACTTGTACAGGAGCCACTAGCGAAGATGCAGCCAAGCAAGCAGCAAGAAGATTTGCCCGTTGTCTTCAAAAACTGGGATTTAACACAAGATTCCACAACTATAGGGTTGTTAATGTTCTCGGAACTTGTTCCATGCCATTCTCAATCAGAATCAGTTCATTTTCTGAGAGACACAGGGAAGCTGAGTAAGTATTATATAGAAGGATTTATTTCTTTGTTGTATCACGACAGTTACCCATCAAACCATCCTTCAGAGGGTTGGTTCATTTATTTCAATGTATGGTGAACCTTAGGTGATTGCTTTCTATGTGAAATAAGATATTTGAGAGATGATTGAACCTTATTCCTTTTTAACAATAATAACATAAACTTTTTAATGATTAGAACTTGAAAGTTATATAAAACAAGTGAAGAGGAAATTTCAACAAATTGTTGAAAATTATTAGAAATGAAGTAACATTTCATTCATTTTCATTTATTTGCTGAATGCAATTTTGTAATTCACAAGAATGTGTTCAAGAATGACTGTGATAGATAATAACAGCTTGCAAGATATGAGAATGACAAGTGATATACCTTTAAAATTTACAAGTTCATCTCATTTGTGTTACCTTTTCAAGATTTGTTGTAGTAAAAAATATGTAATGTGCAATGTAACAGCAGTAACTTTGAGAATGTATTATAGTTCAGTTTGTTGATTTTTACTTTTTTACTTATTTGATTCATTTGGACTTACCTGAATAGATCAATTGATGAATTTTTAATAAAATATCATTGCTACCTAATGAAAATGTGCGAACCTGACATCCATTGTTTTGAATGATAAGCTTTTGAATGGCCAATTTTATTCTCATTGGTTAAACAGTGATGATGGTTATTGTGGACCAAAATGGTTGACAATAAGTGTGATACATGCCTGAATGCAGGAAAAGAATGGCTACAAAATTTTACAGAAAAATTACAAATTCCTTCTTGAAAACAAGTTGAAGGTGGCCAATATTGAACAAAACGTATTTGCAAAAATTTCATGACACCAAATGAAAGTGTTTATTTTTAAAAAATTATTTTTTCTATGCCTGATGCCTCATTTGATTCCAGTACTGTTTCTTCCCATTTATATCTTAAAGTAATCTTTAGATGAATTTTCCTTAATATCTTTATATTATTTATAATATATCAATGGAAACACACAAAGCAAAAATTTTACAAACAATAAGTGTTAATAACCTGATGAAAATTAACAAATAGTTGAGTAATTGCATTATCATTTTTCTAATTGGACATGAAATAGAACAACTCAACCCTATCTTCATAAACTTGTATCACCAGTAGGCCTCTTCAATTGGGTTATCTTTAACAGAAACAATTTCAAATGTATGTGTGGGTGAGATTATCATTGATGACAGAATTTTTGTTCTAGAAATAGTACTCATCATGTCTAATATTAGATTTTGCTGACTGAAATTGCATAAATTCTTTTATTGAAATTTGTTGAGACTGTTCATTTTGTAAAAGAAAACTCACATTATAAAACTTTGGGGGTCATCTTTTTGTCTAAATTGATGATATGTCACTTTAATAAAAAATATTTTTTAAAGAAGTCCAAATACAAATTGATGGTCATAGAAATTATGTTTACATATTTTTTTAATCCTATAAAATTAATTTTTCTGACCCTACCAATCATTCTTTTTCGAACCTAGCTTAAAGTTACCAGTTTTTCATTGTATTGTATTTAGATTTATATTATTACTCAACAATTTACAGACAGTCAATTTTAAACCTATAACCTGACAATCAGTTCATCCAGTTTCACTAATATGAACAAACAGTATCAGGAACATTTAAAATCTGTACGTAGATCTCTTGAAGTTGTTAAAGAATCAGTTAATGCAACCCTTATGTAAATCAAGCTGTGCATTAGTATGCTGAATTATTCAATTAGGGCATTGTCTAGCTTTTCACAAAATAATTAACAAATTCACACATATTTAATGTGACAATAATCTATAACTATCAGCTAGCTGGACATAAGGAAAAAACATAAAAAAAAAGAAAAGCAAAAATTTGCCAATCAATTAAAATCTTTTAATGGTATTTTCAATGATTCCAAATAAGAATTTAAAAGTTCTAAGTCTGCATTGTATGTGTTTGCAAGTCTCAAAATTGTACCCATATTTCTTGTTCTCTTTAAATTCACAATAAAAGTTATAATTTTAACAACTTCCGGGGAATTAATGTTACCATTGATTATTTTGTGAATGTGTAATATCTGAATCTAATCTTCTATGAGAGTATTCAAGTTAAGATAGTCCAATATAGTTTTATAACGTATATTCACCAATATGATATTCCAGTTTATATGCAGAGTACCTTAAAAACTTGTTTAGAATACTTTCATGCATATCAGTATCCACATTTAATATCTATCTTTAAGAAAGGTGATCCAAACAACAAGATTAATTACAGCCGTATATCACTACCACCTATCTATCTAAAAAAAGTACTGAAACTGAAAATGAACATCCATTTTGAACAAAACAAATTCCCAATTCAGTTTTCGCAACAAATGTTCAGCTCTTGCCAAAGTAAACTTATATCTAATATTAATTGTGGCTTAGATAACAAGAAATTTGATGGATTTTAGTAATCAACTTTTCAAAAGTCTAACTTTGCCTCTCATAATCTTCATTTGATGCAAAACTATACTTCCTACTTAAATAATAAACAACAAACTAAATATGTACTCCAATAAATATTTTTATGAATTTTTATCAGTACTGTACAGGGTTCCTCAAGGTTCGGTACTGGGTCCATTTCTATTTTTGACCTATATCAACGACTTTCAGTGGGGATGTCGAGCACTGTGATAATTATCTTTGCCAATGAGACAAAATCAATAAAAACAAATGCATCTTCTATCTAACTACAAGAAAATATTAGAGGGGCAGTTAAAGGCCAATGACTGTAATAGATTGTGTTTGAAGCTGAAGATAATATTGTTTTTTCTTTGAAAAATATTGAAACTGAAATGAACCGAAATGTAAAATTTCTTGAAGAATCAAGAAGTACTCTTGATTCTGCCCCAACTTGAAAATCTCATGTTCACAGCAAGAATTATTCCTTTAGGCCAACAGTTATGTTGTTTGCTTTGACAATATGACCAACTCTAACAGTAACATTAAAAAAATATAGGCCAGGATAAAAACTATTGAAACATAGCTCCGGCACAATAAACCACAAAATATCGATTCTTAACACAATTGTTCAGCAACCACACAAAAAATACCCTGCAGAATAAACCATTTGTACAAGCAGGAAACTATTGATAGAATGAGGGAAATAAATACGACAGAGAGGGGCTATATTATAAATAAGAGAAATGGGGCGATAATTTTTGGTTTCCTTTTTAGAATCTTCATAGACATTATGATGTTAATATTCTGTGTTCTGGTTCTAGAAAGAATTATACACTTTTTTTGCAATAAATTGATGGATGTAGCCTTTATTACGTGGTAAGAGATCATAATAGCTTTGTTCTGGTTCGACGAAATTCAGGTTCTAGGACGTCAGGATCATGCGCAGTTGATATAGAGCGTTTTGGTTTATTGAGGATAATTTCGGACTGATGAATCCTCTGTTCTGGTTTCGACTGCGAAATGATCCTAAACTGTTTTGAACCGTCCCGAATCGTTCTTGCTCTCGAGGCTGATGTTGCTCATGCGCATTCATGTGGAAATTTGTTTGGGCTATTTGCTAGGATGTTTTTTTATTTATTTGATTTGAATAATTGAGGGTAGATAACATCTGAACTGACTATGAGGATACGCTACATAACAAAATGGACATGATCAATAGTATTTTCTTTTCTTCATCTCTTCATATATAGGTACTATGGGTGGCACAGTGGTCTCCTCAAAAACGTTCTGGTTTAAACAAGTATCCGAGACTATTTCGGACTGTTTGAGATTTTTGTTTGTACGCATCATGTCTTGCGCAGTTTCCAAACAGTTTTGGATGTTAGAACCAGAACAAACCTATCATATTCAAACTCCAATCAGGGCTCACATTTATCACTTATTTATTTTTCACGATTCAATATATAATTGGACAACTATATAATTCGACCGATCACATAACAGTGCCCGCCATTTGCAACTTACAACCACAAAATATTTTATGTTGTTTTCACAGAGAAAGCCAATTCAGAAGAAATCACTATTGATATGGGTAATAAAATGACTTTCAAAAAGCAAATGAACGATACAAACATCAACAAATGACATGTGACACTAATGACATATACACAGAGTAACCACCGGACATAAGTAAAAAGTGTTTACTTCTATACGGTGGAGTAACTAATATTGAAAAAATACACATCCTAATAAAATAAAAATCCTTATATATGGTAACTTCAAACCAATAGTTTGATTCAAGTTAGTAATGAATATTTTCATACAACATGATATCGAACTGCTGTCTTCCATGTAAGTTTAAAATAAAGTGAGAACTTACAGTTTTAGTTTCTAGTGTCTATTCACTACTTGGCATTATAAACGTGTAATAGCCTTTGAAATCAAACCATATATTCTTCAATCAATAATAAACGATATTGTTATGTAGAATGTGATAATAAATTCGAATGATTCAAATCGAAAGATCTGAGCTAAGTGCGGTTGGGTTGGTAGAATAAGAATAAATCAAAGTTGGCAATATGGAGTACAAATAAAAACATTGGATAAAGGATATACTGATTGTAAACAAACTTATTTCTGTAGTCTGTGGATTGGGTATCCATCTTTAAGCAAGTTACACATTTTTTGTTTTCTATTTGTACTAACGGAACTCCTTGATGAAATTGAGAAATAATAAAATCATTACTGTTGAAGAGTGATAAAAATTATATATTCAAGAGTGAAAAAGCTGAATTCTCAGATTCGGTAGGTAATATATTTGTCTAGGTACGGATTTGATGGTTTACTGATCATCGCCATTTTCTTATAAATAAAATGATATATGTGTTCAATCGTTGAAATATTATTTTCAATTAGATTTTTGCAGGAAAGTTCAGCAACTGTAAATCTGTAATGAAAAAAATTAAGACAACTCTCGCTCTTGAAATTTTTCTCTATTGAGAATATAGTACTGGGTACCTATCCAATAATAATAATAGAAATTCGTCCTTGTCTCTACTAGAGTAGCAAGTCCAAGTAGATGAAGTCTACGTCAAAAATTATACATACGCCACTGTAGGCATGAGCAGTTGTATTTGTCAAGTCTCACGACTCCTACAGAAAACGTATATTTTCTCAATGTCATAATGTTCAAAGCTATGAATAATCTTTTAGTTATCAATCTCATTTTATCATTTTGAAAGTTTTTATGAATGAATGAAATATGGAATTACCTATCATGCACCCTACGATGATATTGACAATTACGAATTTGCCGCCATGCGTTCGTCTATCGTAGTTGTAGAGGATGCGGTTGAAGTTTGTAGTTCACTAAATTAACGACGTTACGTTTTACGTTAATGTGGCAGCACTTTCGGTATGTTTGGTTTAGATTTTGGTTGTCTTCGGAATATTATTGTAATTTAAGAAGAAATAGATGTGAGTATTTTTTTAAATTGAATGTCAAAATGGATAAACAGCATGCATAATATCTCAAATCCAGAATTATTTAATTTCTTTATAAAAACGACGGAAATGTACGAAGAATGTGTTCGATTTCCGTACGTTCGGAAAAACAGCCATTTTGTTCGGTCACATACTAGTCACTACAGTGATGCCGATATTTTAAATACGTTGATTTTTATGGCGCTAAATATAAACGAGTCGTTTATTTTTTAGATTTATTGACAGTCGTTCACATTGAAGAGACATTGTTGAAAAACGGAGTTATCATGGATGAAAAAGCCGAGGAAGCTTCACCAACTACAGATACGGAGCCCGTGTCTATACAACCGGTTGAGCCGGACCCAGGTGTGACTGACGCTAGTGATTCGACTGCAAGCGCGGGAATTAACACAAACGCTGAAATGTCAGAGCCTATGGAAACAAATTCACCAATTTCTGATCCTACAGATCAGTCTACCGAATTGGCTATTTCAGCAGCTACAGAGGAACTTTTGGAAACTCTTACATCAGAAGCACCAACGCCTACAGAAATATTTACATCTGAAGCAGGTATTACTTCGCATGTTACAACTGTTACTGATGCCTGCATGTCTTCTGATGCTTTATCTGTAGAAGCTGTTTTAATGTCTGGTGAAGATGTGAACCCTGACAAAGATTTTACTACAGCTATGGTAGAAACACCCACTGACGAACCGATGGTTGATACCTCCCATGTAGAATCCGTGGATTCGGAAGACGCTGGTAAGAAATTGGTTACAGAAAAACAAATATTGGATCCTGTTTGTACTCTAGAAGAGGAGCTACAACGGCTTCATGAGGGGGATCCTCCTGTTGAGGAGTCTGTTGATAAACAAGTACAAGAAACAGAGTTGTCAAAGAAACCAGTAGTGGAAGATGAAAATTCTGACGATGTTGAAAAAACAAATAACTTACTTCCAAGAAGTAGTAGATTTAAAGTCAAAGTTGAGGAACCTATTGAGACTTCAAGTAAGTCTGTTGAAAAGTCAGCTAAGTTTGTAATCACTAAATCTGCAGATAAAACGAAAAAACATGTGGAAAGAAACAATTCTATTGATAAAGCAAGCAATATTTTGGAGAAAACTCTTAAATCTGGGGAGAGAAAGGGTCATTCGCCTGCAATACGAGTTGTTCAAACTCCCATTATGAAAGACTCCGAATTGGAAGAAATGCTATCAGCCGATGAAATCTTGAGTGATCCTATATTGATAAAAGGTGAGTTATAATCTTATTACAATATTTTTTTTTTATTATCTCACTTGGTAATTTTAGTCTCAGTCTGTGTTCTAAGGAAAATCTAATAATTTTGTCGGCAAATATTCTTTTTGTAAATGTTCGTTTTTCCAGGCCACACTAATTAAAATGGTCTCAAACTGACAATTTTGAGATGATTTTAACTCATTTTCATGAAACATTCCCTATATAAAAAATCTACTGTTCACGTTTTTCTTGAAAAAAAAACCAGTCAGGGGGTAAGGTGTGTATGGGAACGCCATATAATTCTTTCAAGAAAATGTATATTTTCCTGATACATATTTGACAATGCTAATATGTGTCTTTTAAATGATGTACCAGATGATTTTTGAACGGTTTTCATATATGCTTTTTGAAAGTGTCGTGAGCAGTTCTGGGTTAATCTGTTGGTTTTTCTTGTAATATTCCAAAGACGCACCCGATGATCAGAAAAATCTCCAAGAACAATTATTTTCAGATCTACATTGTCCATCTGAGGCTTTTGCTTGGTTATTTTTGGAAGAAATGATCCACGACGCGAACAATTTTTCAACAGGCTTTTTACCATATCGTAATTTGGTTTTGAGTTTCTTCGGATACTTTTTGGCAAATAAACTGCATGTCCAGTCAATAATTCGATTATAGTTACCACAGATCATAATCAAATTTATTTATTTATTTATTTATATACACGGGTAAGCCCAATTTAGATGTAAGTAGTACAGTGCTATGTAGTACTTGGTGCAATACAGTCGATTAAAAGTAAGTTATAACAATATGAACTAATATAATTCTTACTGGCAAGTAACACTAGACACAATACAACAACACAAGCAGAGAGTATCAGATGGCTAAGTGAAGAATATGGTTTTTGAAGCGGGATACTGATATATTAAAGATTTGAAGGTTATTTAAAGAGTTAGCCAATCGAATTTGAAAAATCTTCATTTGTATAATCTGAACAGAACATTTTGCTCATGAGTTTATAAAATCCACTTATAAAAATGATAACATCAATAAATCTAACAAGTACCTTCATTTATTTCCATAGCATTGATATTGTGTTGAACGACGATTCATTTATTTATGTATACAGGTAATTCCCATGAGAAAAAATTAATAATACAAATACAGTGTTTCCTTATAACTAACTTAACTTTAATGTATGTATAAATGTATGAATGTAAACATATAAAATTTAAATGATATAAACTTAAAATCATCATCCTAGTTGGTTATGTATAAATTCTGTTGCTACACTGTTTTTTAAAAGTATTCAGTGAAATTCCTATAATATTACAATTAAAACGGTTGGCTTCTCACATAAAGCTTGACCTGGGTGAGAAGAATCCATAGTTAGTATGGTGATTAGGGACAGCAAAGAGATCATTGTTCTTAGTTGAACAAACAGGTACTCAGAATGAGACTTCATGTAATAGGTCATTGCAATTGATGTTGTGTAAAAAGACAATGCAATATTTTTGAATTTTTGCTCTTTTATTTAGAATAAACATTTTTAATTCATTATTTATTCATCTGAAATCCTATCTTTAATAAAAACCATGGCAGCAAATTATTAGCTCTAATATACTTTCTGCAACTGTTTGAAATTTAGGATTTTTGATATAGGGAATGTTTCATTAAAATGAGTCAAAATCATCTCGAAATATAAAATATATCCCAACATATAGGTTGTTCCATTTGGAAAATTTTGGTTTTGGTTCATTTTTATATCCTCAGAATTAATCCTTGATTCCGAACACCTTGTTCAACATTTTGGAATGTTTCTCTGACAAGAGGATGGAATGAAGTTTCTGATAATAAGATAGTTTCATGTTGGAAAATTCCCTTACAGTTGATTCAGTTTTATTGTTAAATTCCTCTATAGTACTTGCTGTTATGACAGTAGTGATGTCGTATACATAAATGAATACTTGTGCTTTTGTAAAGTTGAAGTCTGTTTTTCTGTTAACTAGCTGATGTCTCCTTACAAACAACAACCCTCAGAATTGTAACAAAGTTCGAAAAATCAAATTGTGAATAACTACATTCAAGCAATTGAAAGCTGATGAAATGACTATATTTCAATGTACTAATCAAATAATAACAGAAATGGATTCGATCCACTCTCCAGGGAGATCAAAGTTACTCGATCAAACTTTGGGAAATTATTGATTCAATATGGATGTTATAGTTTTGTATGTGGTCGTGAGTTCCATATTGTCGATTATTTTTTCACCCTTATTAAAAACAGCACAAGCTCTTCTATCTATATCACTGATAATTCACTGTCAATTAATCATCCAATTGAATTTTATATATTTTGTAGTACGAATGGAGTTAATGATTTAGAATTCAAAGCAAGGACAAAATCATTAAAGAGTTCATGATTGAGTCATCTAACCTTTATATTTCAAATTAGAACAAAGGTATTTGCATTTGGAAAAATAATCCTGAAATTTGGAGAGATAGGTATTCTATTACTCTCCTCATAAATTTGCTATTGATGTTTCTTTTACCCTGTGTCTCATTTTTGAAACCTGATAAGTATAGTTGTTTGATATGTGTGATTGATGACTTGTTTACTTTATGGTAATTCATGATCGCTGAAATGAATAAAAACACTTTTATCTAAATACCACAGGTAAATTTTATTTATACGACAGGTTTCGGGTTTGACACCACAAAAATTCCAATGCACTCTACATTGGGTACCAAAAAACTGCATTTTTCATTTGACCCCACAAAAATTCCAATGCACTCTACATTGGGTACCAAAAAACTGCATTTTCCATCAAATCAAAAATTAATAGGCATATTTATTGGTGACAAACTAACTTATGAGATACAAATAGAAAAACTTACCAAAAAGCTTACAAGTAAATGTTACGGGATCAGCGTTATGACGAGACACTTGAATATTGATGTTCTAAAAACTGCCTACTATATGGAACTGTTTATCAATTTTTTAAATATGGTATACTAGTATGGGGTGGAAGTACATAATTTGCAACACATTACTTGATGAAATTTGGAATCATTTTTAGTACATACTCTATACTAATAATTATTAACACTTGAGAAAGATAGTGAAATACGTGTTGCGGTTTTTGTAATGCCCTTCATAGTGAAAATCATACAATAAACTGTATTAATGAATTTTTAATTATAAAATCATTTATATGTATTGTGTTTCAGATTCTCAGGAGGATATTGGAGCAACGGATTTGTTCATTTGCGGAAAATGTCATGAAATATTCAATTTATCAGAGGAATTTCAAAAGCACAAAGCCAGAAAATGTTCAACTAAATCAACTTTATTATCAGTTTGTGCGAATGAAGGCCAACCAGAAATATGGGCATACACTTTGTGGAAGAACAAGCAACTTAAAGTTCGCAAACCCGGTATTCCCTCACCTTCCTCATGGGATATCTTCAGAAAGTGGGTTCAATTGGCACAAAGTACTAAAAATCCCTGGTTATCAGCTGGAGAAACATTACAATTTTGTTCAAAAATATCGACTGCCCAGTTGATGGAAAATAATCAATTATCAAATACAGACGCAGAGTTGAAACAATTGCCAAAACCTGTACAACTGAAAAAACCTGAACAGTTAAATGTGAAAAAAATAGAGCATGATCCATTGGCACTAGATGGATTTGGTAATTTTTTTGTATTGTTATATTAGAAAAATCACTTTTCAATTTTTTATCTTTAGGGGACAATAATAAGGAAAATTCAACCATTGGCAATTTAAAAAAGTCATCAGTTGAAGTAAGAAAGCCTGCTATCAGTAAGCCTCCTATGAAATTGGTCAAAGAAGTTATTTTACCAGCTCCAAAGGTATTTTTTTCATTTCATACATTATCTATCAACTAATTCTTTTAAAAACTGATATATGTCATAAAACAAATTTTTGTAGGTAAATTCCAATAAAGCTATGAGAACAATGACTAGCGTTGAAAAGGGAGAGTATGCTGTGGAAAGAATTGTGGCAAAACGATTCAATGCAAAAAAAAAGAATTGGGAGTACCAAATCAAATGGGAGCACTTTCCCAGGTGAGTAATGCTCAAAAACAGCAATTGAAATGAAGAGAATAAAATTCGGGCTAGTAGACTGTGGTCGAATGGAACCTAAAGTACCAAATGTTTTGATTGCTACTGCGGCAGACATCAATAGTGGTATGTGGGTTGATTGCATGGACAAAGGTTATATCTTTCAGCAACAACTAACTCGGTTGTTGCTGAGAATTTGAGATATGAGCTTTGCCTTGCAGTCAATGCACATGCTTCTGATCATGTTTGCCATAGTAGCAGATGAAACGTTTGGTACTCCAGGTTCAACTCAACCGTGACCTACTAGCCCGTATTTTGTTCTCTTTAATTGTGACTTTGACCATGAAAGTTTATGTTCTTATAATTATTGAAATATGTTTCATGCAGGATTATAAATGTGAAGAAGTTGAATAATGTGATTTATCAACTTTATTATCATTCGGGGTACCCAGCGTCCTGGAAAATCTGGAATAGTCGGGAAAATGAAAATTTGTAAAAAGTACAGGTATGGTCTTATTACATGGAAGTTAGGGAATTTTCACTAGTTTCTGGATATTTCGAATATTTCAGTATTTATAATTATTTTGTGAGTTGCTGTTTTTGTTTTCCTGCAATATTGTATTCGGTCATAAATATAGCAACTGTGAATGAAATTTCTTGAGAGGAGTCGATTTTATAGGGGGTGTTTGTTGTTCCTGCATTCTGGTTCTATTAACAAAGTTTTGGGGTATTAATTCATAATCAGCTACAATACGTTTCTAAAGAAATTAGGTGTGACTGGAGAGTTAGAAAATGCTTCTGTTACAAAAAAGACCTTTGAATTAGTGGATAGTATTAAGAAGTTTTAATACTTCAACACCTATCTGTACATTCCTACAAAGTGGGATATGGCACATGACTACCGGAATCAACTATTTCCTGAATAATATAATGAACATTGGATTATATATGACACACATTTGTGCAAGTTTCTGGAAAACAATAAATTGTCCAAGAAAAAGTTGTTAAATTGAAGTGCTGGGTACCTTGCCAAAATGTTTCAAATCTGACTAATAAAATTCAAAGATGTTTGTTAAATTATTAGATCAAGAATGATATTGAAATCAATATTCGTGAAAATATGTTATGATAAGAAAAGCTAAAAATCCATGACAAGACAAATAATCGTTGAACGATAATCAATCTTATATGAATTTTAGTGAAGATAACACTTGGGAACCTATAGAAAATCTTAACCACTGCAAGTTGATGGTGGACGAATTTGAAAAACAATTAACAAAACTGAAAGCTGAAAAAGCTCAGCAACAAGCTGCCAATTTGGTAAAGAGTCGCTCTAAAATTTTGAACACTTCTTCTCTCACGACGCCAGGATCATCTTCTGCCAATTTCAGTGCAGAAACTCCTAAGTAAGTATACGATCTCATCAATAGTAGAAAAAAAAATCTAAAAATTGGGGAACACTCAAAATATTCATCTTTAATTCTAGTTAAATATTTAAAAAACTTCGAATTTTTAAGCACAAAATTGATTTTATTAACATTTTTCCAGGTCTGAAATCAAAATTTTTGTCTGTACTTCATCAATTTTTAAAATGTCACCTGTCAATGACAAAATATATTGAATCCATTATAAAGAAGTTTCTAAAGTGTCTGCCTGAAAGTAGATAAATTTTAATGTTTCACGTACCTGAGAGTGGAATAACCGAAAATTATCTTTAATTCAGATAAATTAAAAAATATGCCAGTATTTGTTTTGATAAATGAAAGATGAAAAAAAACAACTATGTATAATTATATAAAGGTTATTTTGACATAGATAAAGAAATTGATTAATTTATTACATTTTGACATTATAATATTTAGGGTAAGAAGAGTTTCAAATTATTTCCTTTTTTTTTCAGTCGTCCGACAAGAACCAGCAAACAAAAAGCTCTCAACCAAGTGAAAGCCTGGTGTGGCAATATATCTGATGAAGAAAATTCTCCTGTCGGCACTAGCGCTAAACGACCTAGATCACCTGATAGTGACGACTCATTTGAAAAAAGGATGAAGTTTGAAGAATTCTCTGATGACTCAGACACCCCAGTCAAGTTTTCACCTCCTAGGCCTCAGTTCAGAAAAATAGCTCCTAAACCTCAAAATATTCAAGTTGTGAATAATGGAATAGGTAAATCAACCACCCTTCCACCAAATGTATTGATACCTGATGCAAATGGAGTAGTAAGAATAAATCAAAAACAATTACCATCGCTGAGTACTGGTGTTTACATTATGTCAAAGACTGCTGGAATTATAAAATTGGACTCGACAACATCTAAAGTTTCTACAAGTAATGCAGGGCAAACAATTGTAAAAGTAGCTCCAAAAATAGGTCAAACACAAATTAAAATAGTGAAAAAAGAGGGACCTACAACTACCACAAGACAAGTTATTCAAGTCACTCCCAACAAAAATGTTCAAACAACGTCCACTAAACCTTTAAAACCTGTCTTGAAAGCAAAAAAACCTATAGAAATTAGAGCACCTGTCATTCCAAGATCTCCTGATAATAAAAAACCTGCTGAAGTGATGAAGAAAGTTCAAGAAACCCATAAAAAGTCTGGTTTTGAAAAGATGACAACTCTGAAAAAACTACCAGATCAGTCTTTGAAACCAAGTATAACTAAAGTGCTCAATAAGAAAGAAGAACGCAAGCCAGCGACATTGCTATATCCAGAATCCCCCAAAAAAGTTGAGGAAGAAGAAGAGGAATCTGATGATGGATTAGAAGAATTACCTTTTCCAGATGAAATCAAGATACCTGAGCCTGAAAGCCCTACTTCAGAATTTACACTTGATCCATTCACAGGAAAAATTGCTGGACAAGAATATCCAGATATTCCAGATCCTGAACCAATAGAAGAGAGTAAATATGATTCTTTGGATAACATCGTCAAGTTAGCAGCAGCTGATATAACAGAAGAAGATCTGAAAAATGAACCACCAGAAACTCCAATGGAGATAGAAGATCCAATCGGTCTTGAGCATGGTGATGAAGATGAAGAACTGGAAGAGAAAGTCATGGTCCCGGCAAAGAATGAACAAGTTAGAAAGATTTTGACAGCTCCACCAACAAGAACTGTTGTTAGAATGTCGGTTCTACCAAAGAAAGGCCCTAGTTCAATACTGAATAAGGCATTAACTGGTCAACAAGGTGTGAGAAAAAGCATATTACACAATACTTCCACCCCTAAAGTCAATCAAAGGATTCTGAACCCTTCTGTTGCCAGAAGCCCACAAGTTATGAATCCTATCATTAAACCAATCAGTTCTTATGTCCGCACAAAACCAGTAGCTCCTAAACCGAGACAGGTACTCAGACCTCACCATGATACGTCTCCGAAACATGTTTATACATTTCCTAGAACAAGTCCTGCAGCAAATATGAGAAAAATTGGAAATACGACAATTAGGAGTGCAACTTCACCAGTTGCCAGACCTCAACAAAGAATGATTCATAGTAACATGAATGTGATGCAAAGGACTATTTCTCCTAAAAAAGAACCTACTTTCATTCGTGGTCAACCTGAGAGAGTTGAGAGAAAGGTTGTGCCCTCTAAACCAAAGACAGTTATAAGCATGCCTTCTTTAATGGGTGAGTTAACATGTTATAAACTTTTCTGGTAATAATAACTACTAGTAGAAGCAATTTCAAGTGATATCCTACAAGAAATCGCAAGGAACCTTTTTTTTCTCAAATAATTATAAAACTAGTTTTTGCACTGTTCACTTGCATCCTATGGACAAGCAAAGAAAAAAATATAATTATTTAAAATGCAATTTGAGAAATAGGTTTCATTAATTTTTTTCAATTTTAAAATTTACAACATTTCATAGACAATAATTAGTCAAGAACTTTTTCATTGCCAACAGGAGATGATGATCTAATAATTACACCACCAAAAGTTGTCCAGCCACCGAAACCACAATCTCCATCACTGCTTACAAATACAGAAGAAAATGAACCTCCTGCACTGTCAGGGGAAGATGGAAACCAAGAAGAGACTGCATTAATTCCGATTTCCAAACAAGAACCTGAAGAAGAATCTACTGTAGCTTTAACTTCAGAGGCTCAAAACGACTTGACAACAGACATGTCAGCCTTCACTCTTGCTGATAATGAGAATCCTATATTCATTACTGGAGATGATGGTACAGTTTACCAAGTGGCAGGTCAGAATGAACAAGGTCAAACCATCTTATTGACTCAGGGCAGTGATGGTCAGCAACAGTGTTTGCTAGTAACCAATGAGGTAGCAGAGGCTGTGGACCCAACGGCAATAACTGATGAGGTTCCACCACAGCCAGAGACAGAAATGTCTATGACAGAGTTAAGACCTGACGTTACTGAGCAACTTTCCATCAAAACAGACCCAACTGAGAGTAATGATCAGGTGGTTGCTCAGGTGGTCAGGGCAGAACCGCCCAGTCCAGGTAAGAGTTAATTTTATTTTATTGAATCAAATAAATAACTTACCTTTTTCAAGTAACAGTAATACTGAATGGGAATGATTGAGAAAGTGTTTCTTGGACAGGTAATGCAAATACTCTCAAACTTATAGGAACTGGTTCCCAGGAAATTAATCAACTTCACCAGAAGTGTTAACATACCAAGTCTTGAACTTGGGTTACATACAAAAGGCTTTAAAGATAATTTCAAATACACCATAGATCATTGACTGTGGTCCAGAACACTTTCTTTGAATGGTCGCTAACATCTTTGAAGAGAACAAAATTCCAATTTGTTTTGAAGGTGGTTGACAATGTTTCGTGGTGTATTACATCAGTTTGGACTTCCATTGTCTAATATAATATAAATTGATTTGAAATCCCTGAAAAAAATAATCTTTTTATGTTATTTTTTTCAGGGATTTCAAATAAATTTATATTATATTAGACAATGGAAGTCCGAACTGATGTAATAAAATTCCAGTTGGTAGGATGTGGTCGAATAGGACCTGAAGTATCAAACGTTACTCCTGCTATTACAGCAGTTATCATCAGTGGTATATGCGTTGACTGCAGATTCAACCACTGATGATGTCTGCCTCAGTAGCAAATGAAACGTTTGGTACTTTACGTTCCATTCAACCAAGGCCTACCAGCCCGGAATTTATTCTCTTTAATCGTGACTTCGGCCGTGAAAGCCTTCCTTCTTATAAAATTACAAATATGTTTTTCCATTAATCAGTTGTCCCCCCCTTATAAATGACAAACCTCAGAGTTCGAAACTTGTGCAAACTGAGGATAAAGAGGTCTTTTCTTTAATGTGCGATTCCAAGCATAGTATAAATTCCTTATATCCGAGTTCGATCAAATCATCACAAATATGTCATGATATCAGATGAAGCAATTGATACCAAATTGCAAATTGGAGAAATATTAACCAGTTGAAAAGTGTAATGATGGTTGCAAATACTTTTATCTATTGCTCCATTAGGCAGTAAGTTTTTGATAAATTATGAGAGATACTTTGCGTTATAGACACGTTCATATTGATATAATATCTTCCGTTATATTATTTATAATATATATTTTGCCAGTTACAGGTACATTCTTAGTCACATCCAAATAATTAAAAGCACGCCGTGCTAACAGAAATAATTCAACTCTACCTTCAAATATTCAAATACATTGCAAAATACTTACAATTTCATATGAAGAAAACAAAATGTTCTTTCTTACTTCACAATCTCTTTGAATGGGAACAAGCTGTACTGAATGTTGCCATAAATAATGTTCACTAATTTGAAAAAGGACACAAATATTGAACGAAAGTCATTTTTTCTGGAGGAAAGTCAGTTTTTATCGATCTTCTTTGGGTATTTTTCAGATAATGGAAAAAAATCAGTAACTTCCAGTCTATTCTCGTTGAATACCAATTATTGGTCAATCTGTGGTTATTGTTTAACTTCAATTTCGTCTGTCTTAAACTTAGATATTCCGAAAAAGATTTATCAATTGAATCTGTCTCAGAGAAGAATATTAATGATTAACCTTACCTTTCTGTTCAAGTACTCTCATTAAATTTTCATTACTGCACAACGTTGAAAACTCGAATGAGTGTAGTGCAATTGATTGAGGTGAATGCCATTAACATTTATTCTCTAAATTCAAACAATACTAAATGTTTAAACTGCCTGGGTATAAATTGTGTACAGAAATATAATTCACAAATAAACCCCTGAACATTTCAGGTAGTGAACGGTGATATCATCGAAACACCTATTCGATAAATAAAATTTGATGATAGTGGTTTTATTCACACTTCCTTTTCAGTTTTACAAGATTTGATGAACAGTCCAACCCGTGACAATAAAATTTGATATTCCATTGTAAATACATCAGGCCCAGTTATCCAAATAACCTCTGAACAGGTTTATTTTTATAAAAAGGAATTGTTTGATGAATGGATGTACTTTATTTAGAAATCCTGATATACACACATAGAACTAAAAATGTGGAAAACTTCCAAAAAAAGAAAGAAAGAAAATGAAAGATAAGTACAGCAGTACTTATCAGTTTCCAGTTTGTATTTTCGTTTTTATTGTAATTATATACTTCCTTTCGGTGGACGTTTTCCACATTTTTTATTTGATGCAGAAGTAGAAAGCCAAAATTCTTTTTTTTCTCAAAAAATAATTTCTCCTTAAAATATTTCCTTTTCCATTTGAACACTCATAGAATTATGAAATGTTTCAATGATTTTGATAGTCACTTGACTTCTATTATTTGGGACGTTTATATTTGGATTAAAATTGAGAAAAATACAACTTCCGAGTGCACTCCTGCCATCATCATCCCACATTGGCTCAGGTATATTATCGCTCCAAAAATGTAATATGGGATATGATATAAAGTAAGTAATAATATATTTTATTATTGTACAACAGGTTTTGAAACGAAAATGGATATAATAAGGTATTACATGTATATGATACGAATTTTGAAAGCACTACGTTTGGCTTATTCAAGAATAATAACAAATATTGTGACCATTTTTTTGGTTTTCTGCTGAGCTTGTGACATTTTTATTCTCAACTTTCTATTTAATCTGGTTCTTAAGTTGATAACCTCTCATAACAAATTGAAATTAGAAATGTTGACTCATATGAAAGCTGGTGTACTCCAAGGATAATGCCTACCAGTATCAAGAATGCGGGACCTTTTACTAGTAAAGGAATACTGTTATGAATACTAACCTTTAATGTTACTGTTGCTGCCTAAACATTATCTTTTTTCCTTTGAATTTCCATTTCCTTCATCTATTATTGCCAACATCCAATATGACTTCATATTATTGAAGCAACGTGTGTGGTAAAAAAAAGAATATACAATTAAAAAAGACGAAAGCTTAACTGCAAGGCCATGTAGATAAAGACAGAGGATGAATCACGTTTGATGGTCAATGTCGAAGCTTGGCTAGTGTTGGATGATACATTCATGAAAGTAATAAAATGAGAATAAATGAATTTCAAAAGAAATTACCTACTGTATTATATGACTTGAAAAAAAATTTTCGCCGGTTCACCATATTAAGAGTATAACAATGAAAATCTCCAGATACCATCCATGAAACTCTAAAACAGAATTATTTTGTGGAAATTCCGACGATTATCTTGAAATTTCAAGTTTTGAGTCAAAATTTTGTGTGTGTAAATTCATTGTGTTTGGGCTCCAGTTAACCTTGCAGTGAAAGACAAAGGACTAATCTCATCGGCGGTCGAAGCTTGACTTTGTAACAGATCGCTTTGAGGAGCCTCCTCATCTTTGATATTATAGGATTGAGTTCTCTATCGATCCCATAGATGGCGTCTTCGTAGGGGGAGATGTCATCGCCCTCAGTCATAATTACAACTTTTGAAAATTCCGATTCTCGAATCTCGAAATTTCCAAGAAACAAAAATGTATAGGCCTTCTGCGCCTCCGTAGGTCACAATTTTCTCTGTCGCAAGGAATAAAAATCTTCAAAGTAGGTTTGGGTACTGCACTCTTTATACTATTCTAGACCTCATGCCTTTCAGAAGATTGGTAGGAAATGTAACTTGGAAAACTGGATTGGAACAGAAAAAAGATTGGGTAGTGATGGCTCGGGTGGGAAGCAACCCCAGACATTTCTACTCAATGAAACTCTTAGGCTCTTGATGTTCAATTTTGAATTAGAGAAAACCATTAATGTTTTTGTTTCTAAAAAAAGCAATAATTTTTCGCCTATATTTTCAATCATTATATATCATGGTTCTTCTTTTACTATTTTTTTATGAAAACTGATGATGTTGAAACAAATTCAGTTAGATGCCATAGGAGACATAATCAGTTCCACCAATTTATAATCACCCTCCAAACCATTCATAATAGCAATTATACTATTACATTTTTTTTGCAATTGCTGAGTGAATCATTATTTGAATTAAGGGTGTTTCAGTGTAATCTCTTTGTTCTGTAGTATTTTCAATGGTTTGAGGACAAATATACATATTTAATTTTCTGGAAGTTTTTATTTACCGCTATAAATTTTCATGTATGTATTTCATTTTGAAAATCATTGGATTTCAAGCATTCTGATCATTTAACTTGCATTTGAGATTATTTCTAGAAAATTAAAACGATAAAGTAAATTCTTCCAATGGATTAATGGTCCTAGCTTCGTTCCGGCGCTATTATGACCAGCACACTTCTCACAACGTCATTATTTAATAAGAACTTCGTCCGAGGAATACAGACTTCACGTTTTTCTCACTTATTTGCTTATCATTGAATCTTTCCCTTTTCATGTAATTATGTCAAAATTTATTTATTTATATTATCTTCCGCATACAATTCAGTTTGGTACGAGCCTATTTCCACCTGATCATCCGGCCTCCAACCGACGTGAATGCAGGTGCATTTTCACTTTAAATCATCACTGTCTTATTACCTCGATACTATAAGAATGTTTTTATACGCACATTTACAATGTATTCGTAACTATGGCGAACTACACGACATTTAAATACTTTTTCAAGGCTCGTACTAAGACGCCGGACACTCACGACATAGCATCCCTAACAATGAAGTCATGTCAAAGACGAAAATTTTTAAAATTCTGGATTTATTTGAAATATCTCCAACTTATTACGTTTCGTAAATTATAATTACCTGTCTAAATTAATATTAACAACGCTTGTCATAAGCACAGATTTGTGTTGAACAGATCCAGTGCAGTTATTCGCTGTGAAACTGTAAAAGCTGTCTAACCCTTGAATTATTCTTCTGGTTTACGGATTAAAGAAAATAATACATGTGATAAAATATCTGTAGATAATTGCAACTGATTACTGTAGGTATTTAAAATCATATGCTCTCGGATAAAGAAACACCACCGTGTCTCCCCGAGGATGAATGTCCGAAGTTTCCCTACATGGTTCTGCTTAAAGCGAACTTCAACCTGCTGCGTAGCATTTCCGCGAGATTGCTGTCTAACCCTCATCAACTAGTGACTCGTGTATGTTGGGAGCTACGAGTGCAACCGTATTTGCACCAGTTGGGGTTGGGGCTTCCATGAGACTGACTGACTGATTGGTCCGCACTTTTGATACAATGTTCTGAATTGTCCGCGTTGTTGATAGGCGGGTTGTCCATATTTACATGACAGACTTGGTCTGTTGATGTTTGAGCATGTTCAGGTATTGCTGATTTCTCCGGTTGCATAAACTATTTACATTTCACAGTATATATTCTCTTTATAAAAAAGGTATGGGGTGATGTCATTTTGTGTATATTCTATTTATCAGACCATTTACATGTGAATGAAATATACAAAGTATCTTATACAATAATTCAATGTTTTATGTAATATGTAAGTAACCCTTTTTTTTCTTCAACAGGTGGAACACACAAAGTGGTAGTGATGCTTCCTGATGGTAATCTTATGGTGACACAAGTATCTCCAGAAGAATTTGCTAGCTTGGAACTGGAATAGGAGTGTTATATTATTTTCATTTTGATTGATTTTATAGGTGTATGTCTGATTTTTTTTGAGTTATTGACCTTCGATGAAGTTTGTAAAATAGCATTTGAAATCTTATTATATAAGGATAGTAGATTTTTTAAAAGACCTTCAATTTCTTTATTTCAGTTCGTACTTTATATAAACAAATCAATATTTGTTATATTAATATTGTAAAGAGCAAAATGTATTATAATTCATATTATCAGTTGTACATATTTGTATTTATAAACTAAGTTACGATCTCTGAGAAATAAATTTTATAGTATTTCGGTTGTTTTTTAGAAATTTTTATTTTGAATGAAGTTCATCCTCTTGGTGCTCACTACATAAATTTCAATAAATAAAAAAATATATAAAGGGTATATACATTTCGTTAGTACTAAAACTGTACAAATGTATTTTTCAACATCCAATTAAAAAAATAGCACTGAGTGTGCACTTATAGAGTTCAGAATTTCATTGACATTTGAAGTGTTCAAGGTCACTATAAATTTTTCATGAAAAACGACTGAAAACTATTATTTTTTCTCCAGGTCGAACTTTCCTTGTTTCCCAATCCTATCCCTTGTCATCATTATCAGAATATTAATATTGACATATGATATACGAGTCATGATCTGACCCGGAGTAGATATATTTTCAAAATAGAGTTCAGGGAGTCCTCAAATGAAATATTTACATCGTGAAATCTTTTTCAATGGGTCGATAGGTTCAAATGGACCAAAAATATTAATATTTGTTCCTTGGAATGTGAAAATGTCAAAGTATGTCTTTCTACACCACTGGTGTACACTGACTGAAACTATAAATAGTGATTGGAGGATAAATATATTTGTCACAGCATACCTCACAATTGTTAAGTATGCTGTGTATTTGATCCAATCAGAACAATCATATTAATGAGAAAATATCCCAGCATGCAGATCCCAAAACTTGTTTCTGATGGGAAGAAATAAATATATCACGTTTTTTGAAACTTGGAAAGATAGTATATGTGTTCATATTTTTCTTATAAACTAGAGTATATTTGAAGAGAAGATCATTTATTCTTAGTACTACAATAGGTAGAAGACTACTATTAAAGGTGGGTTTATACAACTAGGTACTAAGATACCATAAGATGCAAACAAAATAAAACAAGAAATAAAATGATATACCCATTTATGAAAAAGTTATATGGAAAATAAACACCTATCGTGTGAACTGGGAGCACAATTCCCGAAAATAAGTAAGTTTATAGGTTATAATTTTTATAAACAGTCAAATCTCCAAATCATCACTATGACGTATCGGCGCATGCCCAGAGAAATTTAGAGAATAAGATGAATTAAAATTAAATTTGGAAAACTTTTAGCATAATGTTTATGCCATATTTTGGCTTTTCCTTTTATAAACGCTTTGTCTCTCACTTTTTTTCAAACTCCGCTGAAGATAACTTATCCCCTCCACCGCCAGAGGCAAAGCAAGTTACGTTATTCTCTGTTTATCAATAAATTGATAAATGTAGCCGTTACTACGTGGTAGGAGCTCATAATGAAAATAGAAATGAAAATTTCTATGTTTTATACCACTTTTAATTGTAACTAACGTTACTGCAGTTTCGTCCTATATGG
>WOGP01000356.1:0-25768 GCA_015342065.1 Leptinotarsa undecemlineata | reverse complement strand
ATCATAGGAGAACCAACTGAGATGTATTCACAGGTTCTCTGGGTATTATGAAATCTGAGGCATTTGGTTTTATTGATATTCAGAAATAGACGGTTTGACGAGAACCAATCATTGACAACGGCTAAAGTTTTATCACAGTTCTCCTTTATGGAACATTCTCGGGTTTTGGAGATTATAAGTGAGGTGTCATCTGCATACATAGTGAAGGATGCTGGCACAGGAAGCTTATCAATGTCATTGATGTAGAGTATGAAAAGTAAAGGGCCAAGTACTGACCCTTGTGGGACTCCTAAGTCGTTTTTTAAGTACCCAGATGACCCTTTTTTGATTGAGACATATTGCCATCTGTCACAAAGGTATGACCGTACCCAATCCAGAGGTATGCCCCTCACGCCATAGTGGCAAAGTTTATCCAAAAGAATTGTGTGATTTACACAGTCAAATGCCCTGCTGAGATCGCAAAAAATCCCAACAGGGCATTCGCCTGCCTCAATGTGATCCACTAATTTGTGATAGTAGGAGTAGAGTGCTGTGGTTGTTGATTTCTTACTTATAAACCCATGTTGATTATCTGACATTAAATTATTTTTATCAATATATGATAAAAGTCGGTATGCATAAGCGTACTCGAAAACTTTGGAGAAACTACAAGGAATTGTTACCGGACGATAATTTTCAAGAAGTTGATGACAATTTTTTTTGTGAATTGGCGTAATTTTCCCGATCTTCAACAGATCTGGAAAAACCCCTGTTGAGAAGGATAGATTAACAAGAAATGTCAGGGGCTTCAATAACACCGGTAAACTTTTCTTCACCAGATACATTGGCACTTCGTCGAACCCTGATGAGTGTTTTCACGGGAGGTGTTTTTCAACACCTCCCGTGAAAGTATCTATAGAAGAGAGACAAATTGTCAACTTTTATTCGATGGTCTATCGAAGTTGCACGTGATGTTGGCATCTCCAATCAGATGGTTGGTATAATCTGGATGAAATCCAGCAACTTCATACATGGGTTTTTCTGGTTTTGAATCGAACCTTGTTACTTTCACCACTCGAAATCACTTCTAGATTCACATTGAGATATGCAACATCCTGCTGCCGGTGAAGATGTGCCTCCGTAGTCGAAATCCTGGAATTTGAATGGAATGACGAGACAATTATATTGTTGTCAGCAAAGCAATATTTTGGATTCGTGTTTTTTCCCAATAAGTCGTTGATATACAATAAAAAGAAGGTTGAAGACAATATGAATCTCTGGGAAACACCAGCGTTGATTGTGAAAGTATACCAGATATATCCATCGACGGCTACTTGCAGGGAACGTTCTTTCAGGGAGCTGAAGAGCCATATACAGGAATAATCCGATAAGCCGAAGTTTGGCCAGCAAACCTTCGAACCACACACGGTCAAAAGGTTTAGTAATATCATGCGCAACAGCTTTTGATTGTCCATGATTCTCGATTGTGTTATTCCAAATATGAATGACATACGATAGAATGTCGCCTTTTGATCTTTGTTTTCGAATGCTACATTGATGATCGCTAAAGATATTGAAGCCTTTCAAATATTTGGGTAAATGGTGTTTTACGACTTTCTCCCTGATTGTTGATATCACTGATAGCGAAGCGGCTGGCTATAGTTATATTTGGAAGATTGTTTTTGCCCTTTTCGGGAATAGGCTGAATGCGAACAGCCTTCCAACAAGAAGGACAAATCCCTTCCTTGTGAGACAGGTTGAAAAGTTTGAAAATTACTGCTGGGAGTTCATTTGCGTACTTTCTGAGTATGATGACGAGCACTTGATCAGGGCCAGACGCCTTGTTGAAATTGAGCTGTTTCTTCAACTTGTTTTGAAATATGTTTTTCTGTTAATCAGCTGTCGCCCCCATATGAGAAACTTGTGCGAGCTGAGGACTAATGAGGTCTTACTTTCAAACGTGTGATTCCTAACAAAGTGAAACTCTCAAAATTCGCCTAACCAGACGCTGACATTGTGGATTCTAGTGTGAAACTAGTGAATGGTACCTTTCCCAGAACACCGACTGTAGAGTGGGAAGAAAATTGCTAGTAGATTTACTTTTTTTATGGCTACTGTTGCAATTGAATCATCCGCTTTTGTTAGTGGTGAAATAGTGGATTTTGTTGAGATCTGATTAACAACTCAAGTTACCGACCAGAAGGATCTAGAACTGTTGGGATTGGCAAGCAATTCATCCCTAATTATCTGATCGTGAAGTTCTTTGCTTTCATTTATCCTAAGGTTGTAGATATTGCCTGCATTAACAAACCTAGATCGGTTTTCGGCACTGCAATTTCTGTACCACTGCTGGTAGGTGAGATTTTTGGAGGCGACAGCTTGCTCGCAATTTTTGTTGAATAAAGATTTGCCGTTAGGATGTCGCTTCATTAAAAAAAGAATGTATCCATCCGTGGTTGATAGATTAGCGTCCGTGATATCAGAAGCACAAGTTGATGGATCTTCAGAGCTGAAACAAATATCTAACCAGGGGAAATTTCGGAAATTGTCTTGAATACATTCCCATTCAACTGATCTGCAATGCCAAAGTTTGTACGGATTAGATTGTTCTCCAAAATTTATCGGTAATTCACTCGATACTGAAATGAGGTTGTGGTCAGAAGATCCCAATAGAGACATTTTGGCGACTGTATGAATTTCTTCATAGGTTGTTAGGTATCGATCCAGAAGACCAGAATATTTTCCACCACGGTCAGAAATCCTAGTTGGCTCATTTATAATCTCAGTAAGTCTGCTGCTTGTTGTAAAAGCCTCAGCTTCGCGACCTTGTTCGTCGTTAATATTTGAAACTTTGAGGCATTCGATATTGTGGATATTGAAGCCACCGAATATGGAAATTTCGCCACTGGGATGATTGATTTGGGTTGAAACGATACATCAAACAGTTCTTAAGAGATAGATCCGTACTTAGCTTTCCATTTCAAATGTATATGGTAAAATTGCAACAAATCAATATCAGAGAACATTTTGTAGTACATCGAATGTTTATCTAGTCAATCAAGATCTTCGACAAATATTACATTTCATCTTGAAAATTAAATTTTGAAAATAAAACAATTTTCGAAATAGGTTTTGATTCGAATGACAGTATAATGTCCTACATACTAAATTTTGTTTTCAGATTGTTGAAGGCAGATGAACCTAGAAAAGGTGAATGAAACTTCTGATATCCTCACAGGAATAGTTTCCGTGCGATAAAACTGATACAAAAATTGCTATACAATTTTGAATGCCGATTCTTCATTACATTAATAAAATTTTATTACAAACTAATACTCCTCGTATATTGAATATATCTACCCACTTACTTACTATATTTTCAGATATAAAACCACCTCCATTCACAATGCGATGGAAACGGCGATTAGTCAACTGGCTGACAAAGCTATTTTCTTTTTCAGATGCACAACTCCACAGAAAGCGTAGTAGTTTTGAATTCAGTTCAACTTTCTTCGACTGGAATATACAGGTGCGAAGTTTCTGGAGAGGCACCTTTCTTCGAAACTGTTACTGAACACCAACGGATGATCGTTGTCGGTGAGTTTTCTTTGTATAAGTCAGTGGCGTACCACCACATGAAACAAAAATTTAAGAAACAAATTGAGTTGATACAACCTGTGAAGGAAAATACATAAATTTTTGATGTTTGTAGCCATTGCCACGTGGTAGGAAATCATAATGAAGAAAAGAGAATTGAAACTTTCCATGTTTTTACCACTTTTATAAAAGTGCAGTTGGCATTTAGTTAATGTATTTTGAAAGGAAAAATATAAATTAGTAGCTGTTATATTAACATACAGCCGAAGCTACTGAACTTCAAATATGCAGGTAGGTTATTTGTAAAGCGTAAAGAAGGATCGAGAAAAAGAATCAGGGATTTCCACCCCAAGGAGGAAAAATAGGGGTTCAAAGATTGACTTGAGGTTTGTCAGTTTTGATGTAGGAAACCTGAAGTTTTGGGTTGATAAAAAAATTAAACTATTTGTTTAAAATAGTCTCTCGCGGAATTCGATGTGACAAACCAAATTCTATGAGAGTGAAGCCGTGGGCAACAACTAGTTTTATATACACTATCAATACTACTGAATTCTAGCGAAACTTCTCACCAGTGAGCATGTTTTTGAGGTATGCGGAAAAAAAATTTTCATTTTTCATTTTGTTTAGCCTTACTGAAGTCGGTGATTTTTATTTCATCTGGACCAATTTCCATTGACACAGTTTATGCACTTTCACTTATAGAATACATTTTTGTGCCAACTTTATTCAATGAAAAATGTTTGGAAAACTATCGAAAATACTCCTTTATATCAATTTTAATATATTTTGCTCAATCAAAATTGAAATGTTTTATTTCATTGGACCTCATAAATTTTGATACCTATTAATATATTAGAAAACTATCATTTTCGATTGCAAAATGAAATTTGTGATTCGAATAATTCATAAAATATTATAGAGACAGAATGTAATACCGGACTCACATCGTGATACTATTACTCAACCTTCTCTTCAACTCAGAATCACTGTATCTGACAGATAAACTAAGGGCAGTTTCTAGCACCCCCGATATGTAAAACGATATGCCTTGAAGCTGCCTAATTTTGAAAAATGCTGACGTATCCGTCAGCATACCAATACTCCGGAATTTTTGTTGATTGAACTGCAAGTTACAGGGAGAGCTATGGTAGGCCTAACTTCAGATAGTATCCGAACGTTTGTGGAAGTAGGGATAAAAACATCAGATTGAAGATGAACCTCCTCAACTTGATGGACATTTATACCTCGATAGTCATATTCGAAAAAATCTAAACCTAAGGGATGAAAACTTAGGTGCCACCGTATATAACTTTCTTAATGGACAAGTGGCTTTGAGCACGGCTTCCATGTGTTTTTTTCATTTCTCTCTGTGTTCGCAGTTGGAATTACGATATCAAAAGGGACACAATTTCAAAAGGGGCACACAATTGGGGCTGTCTCAAATAATTGTTATTGAATGAACTTATGAGGTGGTCCCAGAAGCACCTCAAAAAACAACTCAATTGAAATATCTTGCACGCAGCTTTCAGATACTGTACGATTTATAGCACTTTTTGAAATATTTACTTAGTCTGCTATCTCGCGCACTTTAAGTCGATGACCATTCAAAGCTGCTTCGTGGATTTTCTTCTGGAGTCGTCACCTCATTGGTCGACCACCGCCATGCTCATATTGGCAGCTCGTACTGACTCGTTCAAACCATGCTCTCCGATATTTTGCTGATGTAAACGAAGGATCAGAGTCACCCAGAGTAATATCCAGTTCAGCTTTCATATTGGTTGAGCTGGGGCCTTTCAAATGAAAGTACTACATATCGATCACCAATTTCACCGCATTTTCACAAATTCACCGAAATCTTCCGCTAACGATGACTGCCAAACAAATATTAATTAACGCAGCGTCTTCAAACTTGAAACATCTGCTTTGTAGATTGTGTACTTTTTAATACAGTGATATTTTCCAAATAACTACCGCCATATCTAGGGCAGGCCATGTATTTCTGGGCCCACCAACGTATATCATCAAATAATCCTACCTACAAGTTTACTTCATGATCTGTTTCAATAATTTTTTATTCTGGCCTTTTGAGTTTCGAGTAAAAATATCTCCTGGGGTTCTTTCTGAAATCCACTATGGATATATTTACGTTGAATCCTCGTGAATATTCAAATTTGTTTTGCAAGAATCCCGTTCCTATTAGGTTTTCCGTTGAAGGAATTAATATATGCAAATTGGGAAATTTTCATGGAGTAAAATAGAAAACATATAAATTACCTAGTTTTCACAGAACATTTTTAAATCAGCTGCGGAAGAAATAGGAATCTCGTCTAGAGTGGATTGGTTCAGAGACTTCGCTTTAATTAGATTGCGCGAAATTGGAATCTGAAGAGCAGTATATCAGAGCGGCAGCTGTTTTCATTGAAGAAGGGTAGAATAATTTGATTGAATTTTCAATATATCAAAAATTCAAACATTCGAAATCATAGGATATCAAGAGTTTAAAATTTAAAAAAAATAGTAAATCTCCTTTAACCCCATAATCCAGTCAAAATATTTCCAATCATTGAAATTGGGAGTGCTGCCAGAGAAATGTCCCATCAAGACAGCAAAATATCAGTTATTTCGTCATCGTTCATCAATAACTCCATATATTTTCTACGACTGAATATATCAGAAGAGGACTGGCCTCAGGAATTATTTTCTTCAACTCTCCTTCGAATCGTAAAACATGTTATTCGAAAGCTTTCATGAAGCGATGGGATGATTTGATTGTCAGCTCCAGTTTTGTGGATTTAGTAGCTGCCTAGCCAGTATAAGTGTTGATGAGTGGAAGCACATGAGAAAAATAATATATATGAACTCTTTATGAAGAGAACTGACCGATTCTTGATGAAAATGTGTATTGCAACTAATTAATACAGTGCATTGTATAATTTTTGCCACAAAGAGTGTCACAAAAACCGCGGCATGTGTTTCGCTATACAATAGCTTCCTCAAACGTGAACTGAAAGTCACTTCCAAGTTACAACCATTTTATGCCTCTAACAGTGGATTGGCTGTCCTTGTTCATCTTCCACTGCCAGAACCACGGCCCATGCTGTTTTTGGCGAGTGCATTGGCTGGGATTTGTTCAACCCCCACATTCCCAGTTGTCTCTACGGAACCTTCAAACTCCCGGGCGCCCTCTCGTTGTAGCATCGCCTTGTCACGGTTATGCGGGGCTTAGCCGTAATTGACCTCCTTTCCCTAGTTACTCGTGGGACTTTTATGGACACAGTACACTCAAACATTATTTCTGATGCTGAGTCGACAGAGGAGATGGATGTCGATCTTACGACTTAAACTGACCTCCCTGCAAACTAAGTTCAGAAGCGAGTCTACAGAGGAGATGGATGTTGAGTTAACGACTCCAACTGACCTTCCTGTAAATTTAGTTCAGGAGCGAGTCTACAGAGGAGATGGATGTCGAGTTGACGACTCCAAATAACTTCCGTGTGAATTTAGTTCAGGATCCAGAGCTTCTCAACTCCCCACCTTCTGATCCAATTCCTGATCCAACTACTGAACCATGAAAAGGTTTGGTGGTGCATCTAGAAAACAACTGAGTCATCTTCTCAAGAGCGGGGTACCTTAAACCGCCTTGCACCAAACTCTTAAGCGACGTACGCAGAATCTGTTTCAGGTGGAGGGACAAACTCCACATGAGCAGGTTAGCTAACGTTCGCGCTCAAATGGCGATTCACCAAAACCAAAGGCGAAAAAGCCCTGCACGGCTGAATCCAAGGCATCGTCAGGTGTAGCTGACGTGCAAAAACCCTCATACCGGAAGGTTGTGGTGGGTATCTTGCAACTTGACTATCTGACTACCTCATTAACATACTTTGTGCCTGCTCGGCTGTGGACCGAATCAGGTCTTTAGAGTCCGGCAGAGCTATCATAATCATTGTTGACGGCTATTTGTTTTATTACTTTCAGTTTTTCATTGAAATTCACCTCTGACAAGGGCACATTTATTAGTATGTGGATCATATTGTTGAAAGTTGCTACTTTGTGCTGATACGAGTGAGTGGACGAATTTTGAATAATAATATATGTATGTGCCGATTTACGGTGAATTGAGAATTCATATTTCTCTTCAACCTGTGTTATTGTTAACTCCAAAAAATTCATAGAATTGTCCTGTTTCATCTATATTGTGAATTTGAGAGAAGGGTGGAGGAATTTGATGAAATTCAAAAACTCAGTCAACTGTCTGTTCGTTTCTGTGGAACATACGTTATACCAATACACGAAACTTCTTATTATAAAAAAATTATACAGCCAAACTTTGAATGAAGTTTACCCAATTCGAAGAGAAAGGTATAAAAGCTAGAGAACCTTAACCTACTCAGGCCAACCCACTACAAACATTTCAGATTTTCTGCACAACAATTATGTAAATATTAATTTCTTTCAAAACCAACAACAACCTATGCATGCAGATTGTGAATAACTAAAGTTAAATTTGATTCAGAAAATTCGGGAGTGTAGAAATGTGAGTCATGTCCGATGTTTTATATAGATGAAACTGGAAAAACGTTCAAAGTCCGCATGAAGAAACACGAAAGTAGTTTCCAAAATGGAAAAGTAAATTATACATATGCCACTCATTTATTTAATACAAACCACTCCATTTCCAGATGAAACATTTAAAACTCAACCTGTTGGAGAGTACGGAAATGAACAAATCGAAAAACTCTCAATATATTATGAACGATCAAACTCAAATGAATAATTCTGTTCATTTTCAGGTAAAAATAGTTGGGTATATTTACGGTACTTTCGAAAAATTTATTAAATTTATTCATATAGCTAGCTAATAAATTCAAAACTGGGCTTTCCAGGTGAACATTGGACAAATGCTGAACTAAGACTTCAAATACTCACCAGGGACTTGACACAACTTTAACGACTGAGCTTAACGCATCTTTCGCAGATGAAATTCTCCTTACTCGTCACATTTTTTATCATATTAGTATACTGAAATTTTATCATGATGTTTATATACCTTCCTGTTATCGTTTTTTTACTGTCTTATCCATTCATTAATTATTTAAAAAGGTATTTATATTTTGTATTTTGTACAGCTATCTGTTGAGTGAACAAAGTTATTATTATTATTGCATTGTATATTCTTAATGATACTTGACTTATTCATTTATACACACTCATGCTTGAATTGTTACAATTTTCACATTTCATAAATTTTTATGATTTTATGGAAATATTTTGTATTTTGTTATTTTTTCTGAAAGTTTCATGCATATGTTTCTTGTACATAATATCATTCATACATATATGTCAATTTTTATGGGAAAGAAGTGCTTTGCACTTATCCTAAAATCACTTTATTCATTCATTCTATGTTGTGACTTATTTATATCTGTATTTGTATTTACCTTCTGCGAATAAAGTTATATTATTATAATTTGATTATACGAAAGTCACTAGTTTCTATTTAGTTCATTGTCTGAACATTCGTTATGAAATTCAACAAGACATCATGCAAAGAATCGCCACATAATTTAATATATCGTGGTAATTATATCAAATTCCATTCAAATGGAACATATTAGGTAAAAGTGACTTTCAGATAATTGAATGTTCATGTAATGGAAGTAACTTCTTTGTATAATCTACAAATCTTAATGGAGAGTTGAATTTTAACATTTTTTTTTAATCCGGCAGTTTTTCACGATTTTGTCTATGAAGATATAGAAGTAGGAAGTCAATCCGTATATCTCCTCTACGTTATTTCAAACATGGCGAAAGATATTGAATCATTTCAAATAATCAGATATTTTGATAGGATTGTCTCAAGTCATTTTGAAACATTTTTCTTAGAATTTTTCGTAACTGAATATAGAGTGATTCGTTAAAACATCAAAAGTTCATTTCACTGCTACACCTATTTTTTCAGAATATATATATATATATAGGTAAAATTCCATACTGTTGGATGTCAGTCACTCAGTTTCAAATTTCAAGGTACGCTAATGCACCAACTTCTGTAACTTTAGATAGTTTCATGTTTGAATGATGTGCATGTGGGCTAACATGTTCTACAACAGTCACTTGCAGCCCCGTATAACGATAAACTCATCTAATTTATGTTCTATACTGAAGAACTCAACACCACTAACTTTGAACCTATACAGTGAGTTTCGACAGAAAATCAGCGGTCAATAATTATAGTGTGGAAAAATTCATCCACATCAAAGACAGTGAAGTGAAATTGTTGTTAATATTCTGGGTTCCTTTGATGGCGAAGGACTTGTTCTTCCAAGTAAGCGTATGTAATTCGGTTTAAATCCGCCGAAGGAGAAAAAGTCAAGGATGAGAGAAGGGGAGTTGCAAAAAAAGATTGAAAAATTACAATAATCCTCAAAAAATGGTCATCGAAAAATTGAAGGAATCAGATATTTCTCATCTAAATGCAGACAATGGCAATTGAGTCGTGTTACTGATTTGAGCAGTTGCACCTAAGAGGGATGATAATTCAGGATGATAGTTCAATTTAAAATGGTTTCTATGATGAATCACGATAGTGTTCAAGTCTGAAATTGCTTCAGAAAAGACACACTCAAGAAGTTACAGAACTTGATCATTTCAATATCAGTCAGAAATCTGCAAAACTTCAATGCTGTAAAACCCAAAATATGCAGTTCCGTAAAATTCGAAATCTAAACAAATCGGTGAAACCAATTGTCCCAATCTGCATTCTATATTACAATCTAGTATGAGTAATGTACATTCACAGGACAAGGTGACGAAAAGAAATAGTTTTATAATCCAAAAACAACTGGTTATTTTCCTAGAATCAAGTACCTAATAGGCAGATAAACAGGTCACCCAAATGTGAGTATAACTTATTTCAGGTCATCAATGGTGTCTACAAACAGTAAGAGGACACATTATTACAAAACTTTGAACTATGTAGTGAAAATCGCACAATAAACTGATTCTTGAATAAGCATTTTATTGCACTCAAATTTCTCGTTTCGATTTGTCGCTTATTTGTTTTTGCAATTTCATTGTTTTTATATTTCCCTCGGTATTTTTCAGTGAATCAATTAAAATTTACTTCACTTCTTTGATTCGTTTACATCAAGGATAAGTTATCACAAAACAGTAAATAGTAATTTTGGGCATGACATTTATGGCGAAGGTGTAGCGTGCTACATTTATGGTGGATGCAGCGGGTTGTATACTAGCCTCTGTAAGGGAGAAATCGAAAAAAATTAAAATAAAAAATTTTATTATCTATGTTTTTACCACTGTTGTTTGTAACTAACGTTACTGCAGTTCCGTCCTATATGGATATTTTTGAACTTATACTTATATAAGTTTGAAAATGTCCGTTCAGGACGAAACTGCAGTAACGTTACAAATAAAAATGGTATAAACACTTTTCTTCTATTGAATGACTCGCTGAAATCTATATAGATAACATCAACTTGACATCTATTATCTGAAGATTTGGATATGAATTGGGTAGAGGTGCAGAGATTCGGTACAGTTCCTCTCTTTTTCATAAAGTCATTTTGAATTCTGATATCGATTTTACATGTGCATAAATCATATAAAATTATCCCAAATATATAGGGACGTTGCAATTTCTTTGTTTTTATATTTTCATTGTTTTTTCCATTGAATCAATTGAAATTCATTTCACTTGTTTGTTTGTTTACATCAGAAATACGTTATCACATAACAGTAAATTTTATTTGATTTCGGTTGTGACATTTATGGCGAAGGTGTCGGGTGTCACATTTATGGTAGAGACAACTGGTTGTATTGATTCAATTCAAGTTTCTTTTCATTTTGAAATCGATAATACACTCAATGAATTTGAAAATTACTCGATTGATTCTATCAAAAATATCCAGTTCAATATTATATTTAAATCAATCGTTGCATAATACATCATTCGTAAAAGTTATTTTTTTCATTTCCTGCAATTTCCGAGTTCAAAATCTGTCACAAAATATGGTTCGAATTTCATTTCGGGTCATTGCAATAATTTTGAATCATCGTTGAGAATTGTTGATTTAGCAGTTTCCAGCGTAAAGATACTGAGAAATTTCTTCTGAACACCTTCCAAAGCATCGATGTATTTTATTAGATCAGGATTCCAGACAGATCTACAATTCTCTAGTACTATGTACCACAGTACTAGTAGGTTGTACTATGTACCAAACTATAGTGAACCGATCGAACACATTCAGATGATCTGAACTCTATGTAGTTTTCATAACAAATTCCAGCGACTTAGAAACTCTCTTTGTATCATTAACTGTTGATAAGTCGATGTTATCAATTGTGTTATTAAACAACATTGAGAAAGAGTTTGTTCTCATTACTCCTCTTTTGAAGTTGCAATCCATTTGAAGCAGCTGAATGACGTATTTCTCTGAAAAGCTTGAAATCATCAAACAATTAGCTTTGTTGATTATATGGAAGAGCTTATGTCATCTATCAAAAGTAACATGGACAGCGGGCACAAATTAGATCCTTAGAGAACCCCATGCTATGCGAAAAACACATACGATTTTCAAACTCCATATAAACTACAATTATTCGAATATGATATTAGTAGATTTTGTATTTTTGAAGAAATGCAATAAGTATTCAACTTCAATATTAATTGTTGATGGGAAACTCTATTGATTGCCCCGCTGAAATCTATATAGATGTTATCAACTTGATATGTATTATCCAAAGAGTTGGATATGAATTATGTAAATGTGCAGAAATTCGATAAAATTCTTATCTTTTTCATAAAGCCACTTTGAATTGTGATATCGATTTTTTACATGTGCATAAATCAAGTCATATGAAAGTATACCAAATATTTTGGAGAATATAGAGATGAGTGCAATCGGTCTACAGTTAGGGATTTCCGATTTCTTTCCTGATTTGTGTACCAGACAAATTCGTGATACTTTCGACTCCTCTGGATAAAACTTTTTTTTTCAACATGCCACTGAACATAATGAATAGAGGATATTTCAGAATATTAATATGTTTTATGACAAGTTGGCAAGGTATAATATCCAGGCCTCATGTTAGTTTTTTTTGAATTCAGCTGCATTCAGTATATTTTCTTCCGATATCAATAATTAATAAATTCACAAGTTAAGGGAAATTGGTGTCATTATGATCACGATAGTCTGTTGAATCAACACTAATAAAATGATTCTGAAAAGAATCAATAATTGACTGGCTAAAAGAAAGTTTTTCAACACTGTTAATCTGCTTTGACTATACGTATGATCAGAATCCTTGCCTATCATTTTTTAAATTCATTTCAGAACTTCTAATACATTTTTCATAAAATTCATCAATTTCTTCTTTGATGGTACGTCCCAATTTCTTAAACTTTCACGAATGGAAAAGTGATTTTTGGTTTGTAAACTGTTCTGTTTGTGAAGGTTTCGAAAACTGTCCAATCAAAATCTCACAATGAAATGTTGAACGAAAACTATAATGAATCATGAACGTTGATTTTACTGTTGAATCACTTCGTGAATTGTGAAAATCGTTTGAAAATATTTTCAGTAAGTTTTGAGTTTAATGCATTCAGTGAAACACCGTGAGAGAAAATAAATCATGAAGAGATCACATGAATGATGAGATAAATTTTATGAAAGAACGATTATGCTTATCCGTTTTTCTAATAATTCATTTCTGATATGGACTAATATCGTAACACCAGCAAAAAATATTAAAAACGTCCTGGACCCTCCCAACCTCTAAAAAATGTACTATGTATGCATAGTAATTGGATCATTTCGAGTTCGTATCAGATTACGAACACGAATATAATCAAATTTAGATGAAAGATTAACCCTTATTTGCCGACCGTTCGCAATGAATAACAGTTTTATTTCATTGGAATTGCTCGATTATTTTTATGGCCAAGGAACAAAAAGTACACCCCGTTAGAATTTGAAATTTATTACTCAGATTGGAGTCGGTATTTCAGAGTTTCATGCCCGGTCAAGATTATCTGGGTTTCCGAAGAGAACCGCATCGTTTTTATAGTTTCAGACTGAGTATTAACTTTTTCGAACGAGATACTGCTTTGCGAACTTGATGAAAGCTCGTTTTTCATTGAGATCATGAAGGCTCTATTTGATTGTTTTATAAGTGATATAAGTTCGTAATTTTCCTATTTCCGTTTCTTTATCATTCTCTGACCTGACCATTCCTTTCAAGATTGCGGAAAACACTGTAGATTATGGGCTTATCGTTTTCTTCCATCCATTCTCTTCAAATATACACTCAGTGCACCAATATCTGCGAACAAATAGTCCTAATTTTCTTGCACTTACAGAAATCAAAGTTAGATCTTCAACAAACCCCGTAAATTTTCTATATCCCGGTTATGATTTCCACTCCCGATTCAGACATGACTTTGGAATATCTCTATTTACCAGAAACGACTTGTTCTGTCAACGAGGAGGAATACTGAAACTACAGAATTTTGATGTTATGTGGTTTGAAATAAAATCACAGAAAATCATTAAATTCATATGCTGCGTTCATCGACCGTCAGCAATATACAATTAAGGCCATTATTCTCTTCACCTGCAAACACCATCAACTTCTGCAAATCAATCATTCCAGTGAAATTTCTATATTCGCCGAGTTCGATGTCCACAATATTAAATGACTCAAATTCTCAAAATCAACGACAAAGAAGGTCGCGAAGCTGGAGCTTCTGCAATAAGCAGCAGACTCACTCAGATTATAAGTGAGCCAACTAGGATTCCTGACAGTGATGGAGAATATGCTAGTCTTCTGTATCTATGCCTACCAAATACTACATACACAACTACCGTAAGGTCTCCATTGGGATCCTCTTTCAAACAGCTCAATATAAGCAAGTCGTCTGGTCCTGAAGGAGTGCCCGTTGTCGCAATTTAAAACTGCACAAATGTTCGTTTGTATTTTGCTGACTCTTCAACCCATCTTACAAAGAGGTGTTTTTTCTTCTTCTCGGAAGATTGCTTGTGTTTCCAAGAAGGGCACAAAAAATCTTCAAAATAACTATAGACCAATAGCTTAGCTATCAGGGATATGAAAAATCATTGAGACAGCAGTAAATCAATATTTGGAAGGCTTCATTAACTTGAGCGATCATCAATATGGCTTTCGGAAACAAAGATCTATATGCGACCTGCTATCATATGTCATACATATTTCGAATAACGCAATCGAAAAATATGTGGAAAGCTTTTGCGCTTGAGATTTCTAAGGCTTTTCATCATGTGTGGCATGTGGGTTTGCTGGTGAAACTTGAATGGTATGGCTTGACGGATCATTTTTGTGTATGGCTATCCAGCTTTCTGAAAGAACGTGTCTTGCAAGTAACCGTTGATGGACATCCCTCGAGTACTTCAACCGTCAACTGATTTTCCCTAGAAATGCATATAGTCTCATTGGAAAAAACCAAGAGTCCAATATATTCCTTTTCTGACGACACCACACTTGTCTCACCACATATGTCTTGGCACAATCATGCCGCTGGTACTGCAAACGCCTCAGTAACTTTTGAGGATTTATAAAGCTCAGATTAGACCTACTTTGGAGTATTGTTCACATATATGGCGCTCTGCTTCTGAGCATTTCCTGAAAATGCTGTATTCCATCCAGCAAAAAATGATTTACCTGATTGGAGACACTTGCAGATAGTCTGGAACAAGAAAAAAATATTGAAGATTTTTCTATACAAAACAATACAATACAGTACAATACAATACAGAATATCATGGTCCCAAAATGAATCTCTGTGGTATTCCACAACTCACATTCAGTTTAGATGAATATTCATTGTCTGTTTTTGTAAGGAGTATGTGTATCACGTATATCTACGTGATAGATAGTTACTTCGCGAACTCGATACGTTACATCACTGTGAATCGGTGGAATTTCCCCAAAAAAATATTCCGGTTCACAGTCTCAGATAATCACTGCAGTTCTGAAAAAGTTTCCATCGTATACTTGCCTTCACCAATGTTCATTCAACGTATGTTGACTATACTGTGTTATATGGAAGTTGGGAACTTCCTAACATTTTTGTTTCTCTTCCTCTCTTCATCATCAACAAAAAGCTTATGATTCCACCGTACGTCATCATTTGAAATATTACGGCTTCAGCGTATTATTTTGGTATTTCAATTTGGCAGCTGCTGTCACCAGACGTGGATTTCTTGACATGAAGAGGATGCCTTCAGTTGCAGTTGCGAATGATCTCAAGAATTCACAAACACTTCTTTCTGAGACGTTACTTTGCTAGGTTTTGAAATAATAACGGCTTTCAATCTAATACTATTATAGACAATAGAAAAATGACATGAACGGAACAGAAGCCTAAAAATAATATATCAGTGGAGCTAGATTATATACTTTAATATCAATTATACGTATTACTTTGACTGAAATTTCTAGTTCCTCGCACACTAAGACTGAACTATCGAAAAACTCAAATTCCGTGCCTTCGCCGTAATCCCTGCCGTATACAAGACTAACTGTAATACCTAGTTTGGCCGACCTTTACGGATCGCTACCAAACTATGACCTTATTATTAGATCCACTCTGTATACTGGTTTTAGGCTAACTGCGTCCTAACATTCGAATTACGATTATTACACATGTACCTACAGTAATCTCACTGCCGCCTTTATAGATCATAACGGATAATCCTATCTCGGCACTGCTCAGCTCGTCAGGATAATCCTATAGGTTACCAATGAATCGGAGCACTTCATTTGAAACACCCTTATACTCGGTTTTGGCGTACGAAATTAAAATTTATTCTTTTCAATAAGCTGTTCGAACTCCGATCAATCAGTTTTTAATCCCCTTACGAGAAAAAATAGTTGACGCCGAAATTCTTGCTTGGCTACCCGCGACGACTATTTCCAACAAAAAAATTAACTTAAAAGGATTCGCGGTTAGCAACTTGATCGCGAGAGGTTATTTTTTATCTGAGTTGATCTCGATTAATCAGCCTATAACTTTCGTTCCCAGCAATCGGGCCCACACTCAACGTCGTTCAACGAAGAAACTATATTTCGCTGAGCAAAGAAGCCTCCATATCAGCGTTTCCCAAACTTTTTTGAAACCACCTTTTTTCGCGACCCACATATTGAATATTGAGTATAATAATTATTACTAATAATAGTTTTATCGTGAAAATGCACTATTGAGGAATACACCTCTGAAACAATAGGTGAAGATGATATAATTGAAGATGAAATACAGTACGAAAAAGAGCATTCAATTCAGAATCTTAAAACTAATCAAACACAAAATATGAACAAATGACACGTGTGTTATTAATGTGACTTGTGAAGCTGGTGCTTTTGATTTACAAGAGATTATATATGTGGGTTGAAAGTTGAAAGCTTCAATCGCAGGTCACTTTCCACACAAAACCATTTCTATATTTATTTTTCAAATATATACCCGAGTGGAAAATGCCCTCTCTCACAAGTATGTGGTTGAAAACCTCATCCGTTCTTCAAAGGCTATGTTCCAAAGAACTGGATACTCTTTCCTAGCCTTCATCAAGGGTATCAAGTGTTTTCAATCTATGACTGCGACCCACTAGTGCCCCGCTACCCATAGTTTGGGAACCACTGGTCTAGATACATGAAATCTGACATATTTTCATCTGTCCTTTGTCGGCCCAATAAGATGATTATATCTTGAAGCTTGAAGTTTAAATTTCTGAAGTAACATTACCTTTTCCATTCTCGATACGTAGCCTTTGCTAGGTATTATAGTTATTCATCAATATTTTCGAAAAGAATCAGTTTTGAACGCCCTCCTAAAATCCATCTGTAAGAAATAATGAAAAATGAAAAATACGTCATTATCATTACTATAATTCTTATTTTTGATGGAAGCAATCACTAATTGTACGCAGTACGGAAAGAACTAAAAGGTCACATCACTGTTCCGCCACTGTGTGACCCTTGTAGTTGAATATGCAGGCACTTTCCTAACCAAACTTTTCTAAAGCTTTATACTTATCCAGGAAAAATAAATACAGCCAAGAAACAATGTCTTCTCGACTTTTACCAGGAGTTTTCTCACTGCTGTTAAACACTTAAAGTTTCACCTTACTTTAAAATTCACTTAGAATCTTGTCATTCTGGGACTGGAAGCAGAAAGATATCTAAAATGAGTCGAGCATTTTAGTGTCAGGAGAAAAGCTGTATATTTATGGGGATTGTGAAAGAATCATTTCGTGAGAAGTTTCACTTAAAATATTACAATCAAGCATGATATGTCACGGTTTGATTTATTCTTAGAGAACTCTAATTATGATGAGTGTCTCTAACTTTTCAGTTACATATTATTCACGGAATCTAACAAATTGAGTGGAAATCAAAACCATCAGTGACATTTGTTAATTATGACATTTGATACAATCTAACTCAAGCAAGGCTGAAAAAAGAAAGGGTTACATCAACGTTTCGCCAATTTTGTTGTTCAAACGCTTCATACTTCACTGGAAAGTATATGCTTCTGAATTTCCGTTGAAGAGATAATTAGTTCCGGTTGGTTCTATTCCCGAACAGAATCTCAAAGCCGAGCCCTTCAGGCAAAGTACCAAATGGTACATCCTATCAACTTCTTGATGGTATCCATGATTCATTTTGATACAAGTAACGTAATCTTTGGAATTGGTAGATCTGATTTTCCATTCTGCTATTAGTTAGGTTGTCGGCTCGGTTTGTTTGTACGCTTTTTCTTTTCTTTTTTTATATATATGTTAAGTCACATCCGACAATGAAAACAATTAATGATGTTCAAATTATCGGAAGATGAAACTGCAAACTATGACGTAAAAGGAATCCAGAAAAGCGCGTTTTCTAATCACCAGAAATTTAATACTTTTCTTAGATGAAGACTAACTTCCTGAAGACTCCAACTTTGTTGGTGATTGCAAAAAGTACTCGTTTTGGAATTATTATCATTAGAAAATGTACTACCATTGCCCCTTTCAGAATAACATAGGTTGATTACAATAATGATACTGATTGATAATGATATCAATAACAGACCATCACGAAGAAATAGGAATGAATTTTTCTACCTTTCCTCCAAACAATACATATAAGTTGATTTTTCATTTCTCCAGGTGAGCTACTGCGAGATTTTGATGCTAAATGAGTGAACAACCGCCAGCAAACTGATCTCATTATTCCGGGAATCATTCAACTTACCGTGTAACATAAAATGAAAGAACAAACAATGTAAGTAAACATATACAAGGTACGTATCAAAGAGGAATCCATGCCTAGCAGAAATCAGAGCAGAAGAACTCTATCTAGGAAGACTACGTGTCCTGTGGAGATAAATACTTTGGAAAAACTTCGAAATATTGTCCTCTCGATATGCAAATCTAGTGGTGACGGAACTCATACACATATGTTGAAAATCTTGTCTTCATCTCTTCATATAATTGGTTGAGGCATTTGACACACTTCCTCATTGTATGTTCCTAGATACAAAAAACAAAGAAACAAGAGTTAATTATTCAATATACCTGTCAACAGACAAGGGCACATCGTTTTTAAATTCAATTCAATATATTCATATTCTCAGCGCAAATCGATGTAAAATGTTGAAATTGTCTAGAAACTATTCTGCACTCTCAGATCCAAATATTCATATGACTCCTCAATGACATTTTTTCGCTAACCTACTTCCAGAAGCTCAGCACGCTCAGATGGACAACGACCCAGCTAATTCCCAACTATCAAGCGAATTCCTGCAAACTTCTGTTCCCGTTATTTATTATTAATAATGGCGTAGCGGAAAGTTTGGCGTGACAGATGACGAAATGGCAAAGGATCACGTTAGTCAAGATCCGACATTAATAAGTGAACATCGCCGTTAGCAGCGTGAATAATGGCTCTATCCCGGTAGGAGAGCATGAGCCAACCAAGCAGGATTATTCCAGATTAACATAAGACACAGCGAGGCTTTGCGTTCGCTTGGCGTTGAGTAATTACCGGCAGTGTTTTCTTCCGGTGATTTTTTTTGAGCTCTATGTTCTGCTCCATTCCACATCCAATTCAAAAGACTTTAATCCTTTCAGAAAATCATGCCAATTCTGCGGCGTTTTCTTTGATTTACCTCGTTTTCACAAATGAGCTGCAACCAAGATAGAAATAATAAGTGAGGGTAAACCATTGAATGATATATCATTTCGTAGCTGATTCAGCGTTGACAGTCAAAGTCTCTTTATATGATGAAACATGATGAATTGGTTATTTCTTGTCAGACAAACTGAAATATTTTAATTTGGTAGCAAATTTTGAAAAATATATGATTTTTTTCAACGAGCCAGTCCTGGTAGATTTCTCAAAGAGCCTCAAACTCTACAATCTAGGTATTCAGTGTTCGTTTCAGAGAATCTAAGGCAAAGCCAATGATATATTATGATTACAGCGCTTGCTGGCAAGAGAGTCAGGAATTTCATTACCTTCCAGAGTACTATTGCCAGGAATCCAAATAAAACATTTGGTCGAGTTTTGTCAATCTCTGCACACCGAATCCAAGGCACAGATTTTTGACAGAAATGTGGTTGCATACTCTTGACAGCTTGATATTTTTGTCCTGAGTCTGCAATTGTATAACACCAGACTAGAATCTAAAGGTATTTTTGATACATCTATAATTCAACAGTAATCCACTCTCAGTATTTATTTCTATCGGAGAATCCAGTCATCTCTACTTATCGTAAGCACTGTAAGAGTATCTGTCAGTGATCTTCATTATATAACTGGTAATGTGAAGGATTCTGTATGTGAATCTATCCTATCTTTGGTCTGATATGTAAGTTCTTCATGAACTTAACATAAAATACTAATTTCGAACCTACACTTTTCACTTCCTAACCAAATAGAATTACCTTACTGTTATAGTACAGTACGGTTGGATCATATCAATTTCCCTACCTGGTGGAAGAAACTGTCACAGTTTTGCTGAGAGTTTCAGATATATTCTTCCTCCAACAGTTACCATAAAACACGTACAATATAACCTGATACCTTTCCCAAAATCACCAACATTGCCCATATGGCCAAGATAACAAGGTTATCTCTATGAGCTTGCAGATCTACTTCTCTTCCATTTAGAACATCAAGAGCATTCTAATTCTATTTCATCAGTCCGAACTTTCATTGTCTAATATAATATGAATTGATTTGAAATCCCTGAAAAAAAATCAAAAAGATTAATCAAAAATAACAATATCATTAAACGAAAAAACTAAAATAACAAAGAAATAACCTGCAAGCAACAACCAAAAAAATAAAAAAATTAAATAATAATAAGAGCTGAAAATTGAAAAAATATTATTAACAAAAATTGACAAACTAAAATTAAAAGATTCCAAACCAAGTTACATCACGACGATTCGATTGTTAGTATCAACAATTATCTTTGGGTGAAAACTGGACATATTCGTGACAGCCATCTTGTTTTCGGACAGGTTAGAGCCTGGCTCCCTTACCTTATTGACTGATGAATGTCAGAGGAAGAAATTGGTCATGACTGATGGATGTGATGATAAAATGGCGGCATGAGTGTCCTCAGACATCAGTGCCGGCCTTCACGGTGTACCCCTACCTGGCTAGGGTGAGATGGATAAAAAAGTTTTTCATCTTTTAACGGAGGACATAGCGGCCTCATTCTCGATAGAGTGTCGGAGCCTTCTATATCGCGAGCGGTCGTCTACAGTATAATCCGTAGCTTCCCAAACTAATCTGGACTTATTCCTCCAAGATCCGACTATTTATAGGTCATTCGAGTGCTTTCACCTATCCCCTCTACCCTCTCCTTGCTTCATTTGTTTTAGCGAGAGAAGAACATTTGGCGGGAGTTGGTAGTTTTTTCCTTGATTGATCCATATGTTACGTATCTTTACGCTAGCTTGACTAGATGCGTTGTTGGACAGCGGCTTCTTTGAATTTTCTCATAAACCAGTGTCCTTCTTTGTCTATGATTTCAGCTTGATTATGTTGATGAATCCAAACATGCTCTTCCATTTCGGATTTGCTGATTGCTCCTCGCTGTGTGAGTTTCTAGTGCTCAGCAATGCTAGGAGAAACCAGCAAATCTGGAATAGCAGAGTATGTTTGGTCACATCAACATAATATCAAGTAGGCTCAAGCTAAAATCATCCACGAAGAAGAACACTGGTTTAGGAGAAAATTCAAAGAAGCCGCGTATAGGTTGTCCAACAACGCATTTAGTTGAGTTAGCGTAGAGACACGTAACATATGGAAACCTCTAATAAAGCAAAAACGACCAACTTCCGCCAAACGATCATCTCCCGCTAAAACCAATGAAGCGGGTAGAGGGCAGAGGTGATAGTTGAAAGCACTCGAATGACCTATAAATAGTCGGATCTCGGAGAAATGAGTCCAATTATCACCCAAAGACGATTGTGGATACTAACAATCGAAACGTTGTTGCTTGTATGTTATTTATTTGTAATTTCAGTTGTTTTGTTTAATAAAATTGTTATTTTCGGTTAATCTTTTTAATTTTTTTTTCAGGGATTTCGAATCAATTTATATTATATTAGATAACGGAAGTCCAAACTGATGAAATATACCACGAAATATTGTCAATCACCTTCAAACAAACATTCTATCTATCAGGAATGCACAGAGAGGGATCGTACTATGCCTTGAAGCTTGGTGACTTCGAGCCTAATGGCTTCCTGTTGAAAAGCGTCAGATCTCTTGTCCATAAGCAAGGCACAGATTCTAACAGTTATAGTCGATTCAATGAATTTTTCAGCCAGAGCTCATTCAATAGATTCAGGTTTTGAATTATCGAATGCTTCTTAGATTCCAATAAATATGGCCACCACAATCTCTTTATTACATCATACAACAACACAAACAACCATAAATTCATTGTGAACTAGTCGCGACTGAAGCAATTCTCTACTTCCGAATATTAACCTATTCATTTCCATTTTTATTTTACCAACATAATTGTCAAATTGATCGACTATTCAAATACTCCCAACGCTTCGAAAAAGTTTACCGCTGTCTGAGTATATATAGCAGGAAATTTACAAGAATCTGAATTCAAAATCACTCTTGGCTCTACGTTTCATTTTCGACTGAACACCTGTGTGACTTCGATTCAATCGCTGGCAATTGTGGCCTCCATCGGTTCGAAGGGAATCGACAAATAGGTCTTTTCACGTTTTTAATCAAGCGACTTTTTATTGCAGACTGATTGGATATTCGATTCCTGAGTAAATTCCCGTAGATTTATTATAAAATCTCGTGAAGAAATTAATTCGAAAAGGATTGTAGATGCGATGATATCGTCGGTAATTTGAAAAATTCATTCAGTAGTGACTCCATTTAGAATATTTTCATTACCGCCTTACGGACTAGTATTGGACCCGGAGTCGAACAAAACTTGTATATTCGAGATAAACTCATTTCGTTTCATTCTGGAAAAAGTATTCAGGATGAAAAAAGTTTCAGACAAAAACTAATTGAGAGGCCTGTTGGAAAACATATTGCATTCCTGCTGTAGTCTAACATTTGTTAGGTATCATTTCATGGAAGATATATAAATGGCTGCAGATGTACTTATCGTGTTTGATTTAGCCGAAAGTTTGAAACTCTTCTGTGAACGGAAGATGAAGAGAAGTGGCCACTCAAACCTGAAACCACTTGAAAAAATAGGTGATTTTTGTGTTTCAGCACATCAGTTGTTTTGCCTTCCAAACAGATCCTGTGTAACTGAAGTAAAAAATGGTTGTATCCCGAGAGTAGGATGATTCCAGAATAACATAAGACACAGAAAGGCTTTGCGTTTGCTTGGCGTTTTGTAATTACCGGTAGTGGTTTCTTCCGGTGAATTTTTGAGCTCTATGTTCTGCTTCATTTCACAGTCAATTCAAGTATCCAGTGATACTTACAGAATATTTCAGATTGTGATTGAAAGAACGATTTTACCAGACCTGAAATGACTCTTGCATATATCTCCAATCTACTCTAATTTTAAATAGCTGATTATTAACTGATTTGATATATTTTGTGAATGGTCAGTTCCTCAATGTCGAAGTACTTCAGTATTACTCCTGTACGAGAATTCATTTTTTTTCATACCTAAAAAACAAAAGTTGATATTCATCTTTGTTCATTGTATTATTATCACCTGAAGTACTTTCAGTCGAATGCGTTCGAGAAATGATTGAAATTGTTTTATTCATTTTGCATTTTTTAAGTATTTTACCTCTTTCAAACCTGTACCCCATTTACTTCGATTATATGTGTTCTTTCTCAAATCACGTCATTGACATTGACATAAACTCACGACCAAGAGTGTAACAGAAACTTTTGACATTGAAAGATTTGATAATGGTTACACAAACATAACTTATATCCAATTCTGGTGTCATAGTTTGTGATATGTCGGACCACGATGCGGTTTTTGCAGATCTTGGAATTTCGAAGCCGAAACCTGTTATGAAATACTGTAGAATTTCGAAAATGTTGATGAGAATACAGTTTGCTCCGAACTAGAGAATATACTTTACTAAAGATATAGATGAAAAATTGAAAATACTCAATGAATCTATCCTAACAGTAATTGATCGTCATGCTCCAATGCGGTTAGTGAACTTAACAAAAGCACCTTCTTCATGGTTGAACAATGATCTCAGAGAATTAATGAACCCCAGAGACAAAGCAAAACTGTAATACAAGCCAACTAAATCAGAGGACAATTTTCGTCATTATAAAAATCTCCGAAACATTACCAACACTTCTATGAATCATGAAAAAAAAAGTTTATTCAACCATGTTCGTGCCATTGAAGACCAGAAGCAACCATGGAAAGTGCTGAGAAACCTAAATGTTGCAAGCAGAAAACCTTACGTTGCAATCCCAAAAAATTTGAATGGCGCCAATCAGATCACCTCCCATTTTGTAAACAGTGTTCCAAATTTCAATAATGACAACAAATAACTTATTGAATTTTATAATAACAACTTATCACCGAATCAGGACGGAAATAATTTCGACTTCCGCCTTGTATCTGAAGAAGACTTTGTAGATGCAGTAAATTGCCTGAAAACTACTTCAACTGGAGTAGATGGTATTGATATGACAATGATAAATATATGCTTTCTCGCAATAAAAATGCTTTACTACATATAGTCAATAGCTGTATTCTTGAAAAGTCTTTCTCAAGTCAATGGAAAATTGCGTATGTTATACCTGTCCCCAAAACAGCTGATATATTAGACTACAAAGATCTTGGACCCATAAGCATTCTACCCACCATGGCACGTTTTGAACAAACAAATGTGGGAAAATATACGTAATTTTAATCTAATGCCTCTCTTTCAGTCGGGTCTATACGTATCTGTACAAGAGCTTTGCTCAAAATAAAGGATGACATGTTGACAGCAACACATACAGGAGACATCTAGTTATTGATCTCACTGGACTACATTAAAGTATTCGACTCATTGAATCCAGAAATACTTATATACATGCTCAAATATATTGGCTTCTCTGCAACAGCCATTAAGATGGTGTAAGAATATTTCACAAATAGGCATAAAATGGTTAAATTCGAAGGGGAACTATCTGAATCGGTGAGTTTAATGCACGATGTTCCGTAAGGATCTATACTTGGGCCTTTGCTTTTCAGTTTATATTCGTCAATTATACTAACTGAGAGCAATCTGTGTAAGTATCATGGTAACGCTGATGATAGCCAACTTTATGTATTGTCCAAACAAGAATTGCTGATTGCTGACATCAATACTGAACTTTGAATCGTTTATGATTTTTCTGTGAAACACGAACTGCAACTCAATCCTGATAAAACGCAGAATCTCATGTTTGGTCCCAATTTATTTGGGCAAAGGTATTTACCTGAAGTAAATATTTATCTGAATAGTATAACTCTAAATATAGTACCGGAGGCAACAAATCTTGGCTTGATGTTGGATAATAATTTCAGGTTGAAAGAGCAAGTTTCATTATATATCCAGAGAGCTTACGCGAATTTAAGATTAATTTAACCTCACCGATCATACCTAAATACTCAGACAAAAGCGAATTAATGCCAGAC